>CM030359.1:326040204-326235204 GCA_017893485.1 Hemerocallis citrina | reverse complement strand
GCCTTCCGGGGTCTCCAACACCTTAAAGATTGTCTCCACTTGACGAATCCAGTTGTCAGCCGCATCTGGGTCTGACTTTTCCTCGAATACAGGTGGTTTCATTTGCTTGAACGATTCCACCAGTTTAATCGCCTCGGGCACCGGATTCGCAGGTCCCCTTCCTTGGTTCTGAGCCACGGCATTGAGCGTCTGATAGACCCTCGCAAGTTCCATCTCCAGATCCAACCCCTCGCCATTTCTAGCTCCTCTTCTCGACATATTCTGATGCAAAAGATCCATTAAATTCGAGGTATAAGACAAGAATTTAAATCAACTTGCATTTCATTGAATTCCAAACTTTATACATTCGAATTAAAAACATTTTTTAACATCAGAATGAAAGAAATAGAAGCTACAACAATCTAACTCCTACGGTTCCTCTTCGCTTCTCAAAGTTCTCCCCGTAGTTCATCAACTTCATCCTTCAGCACATCAGTCATATTCTTCCTCTTCTCGAGTTCCCATACTCGATGACTGAGAACTGAAAAGTCGTCCTTGCGCTTTGCCAGCTGAGCCTCCAATAATCCGACTCTCTCTCGCAGTGTTTCTACCTGCCTCTGAAGAGAAGCCACAAGACTACTCAAAACTGGTCCCTCTTCTTCATCGGAAGAAGAATCGTCAGGCGAATCTGGAGGTGGGGTAATCTCTCGAGATTTAGGCCACTCCTCCTCATCAGAATCTGCTTGCCCAGGGTGGTACTCTTCCTCGGGATCAGCCTGTCCAGAATGGTACTCTTCCTCAATGATATGCCAGTCGTCGTCTCCAGCAGGGTCGAAGTGATCAGCCATCTTAGAAATAGAGAGGAAGAAGCATAAGTCTTAGAGCAACACAAATGTAAGTCACTTACATTTAAATCTCTAGACTCAAACACACACTCTAATGTCCACTTCTAGGGTGTCGTTCCTTATAAATTTGTACCAATATGGAAAGCATGGAAAAGCGTGGCTCTGATACCACCCTGTAACGCCCCGAATCCCAAATACACTGAATTCGAGATGTTCTACAGGATCTTTTCGCTCTTCTAGTACAATTTCACAAGGAAATTTAAACTTTCCACTTCACATCAGAGTTTACATCAATATTACATTTACATTGCACAGCGGAAGTAAAGTTTACAACAATGAAACAAATGTACAACAACATTGAATGAATCTTTAAGCATTTGTTCCTCTTTAATCTTTTTCATGCCATTTATCCTGCATACAAAACTGTGGGTACGTCAGTTTATTCAACCGACGATAATTATACATGGCCATCCTCTCTATGTCAGGAACAGTATAACGATTCTCATTTCTTAACAGATCACAAACTTGTTCACATATCAAAAATAGAGCAAAGGGAAAAATCTTAATGATGTCATGTCGTGTTCGTGCACTTAATCCTTAATGCAATTGTTTAATTTACATGACACTAATGCACACTTGTTCGGATTCTATGCATCCCATACTACATAGGTCCGAGGGCAAGCCTCTTAATCGTTCTTCATTTTTGTAGGGTTCAATTTCTCGCCATGACTTAATCTACTACTGTAATTACGATGAGTATCCTAAATGATTTATGAGTACAAGCTCGTGAACAGAAAATTCTGGAGGGGAATCCCACGCCATGTCTTGAATCATCAAGCATGCATTCTGTGGCAATTCAGCCACACTTCATGGCACACGATCCTCTTGCAGTCACCAAATATTCCACAAGCGTGGCTAGAGTCCGATCATTCTGAGTTGTGCCCACGCCATGTCTTGACTCATCAAGCATGCATTCTGTGGCTCACACACCCGCACCGTAAACCCTAGTTCTCATACTCGTGTTTTTCTCTCACTTTCATCACATCTCCGCTATGTACTAATTATTAGAATCATGAATAAAAATCAAAGCTCTAGAGTTAGCCTCTCCACTAAACCAGACTTATTTCATTCATTCAACATGACCAACCTTGGTCTTTCAATTCTCAAATTTCATTTCATTTCATTTCCAACGCCGGGGGAGACTTAGCTCCTCCTTTGTTCAATTTTCCAATTCACAACTTCCAATTTGAGCATTTCAACTCATGAATTCATTTTCATTGCCTCAACATATTTCATTTATCATGTTCTTAACTTTCATATTCATGTAATTCTCAATTCAAATCGATGATTCATTTCATGTAAAATCATGCAACAACAAATAGAGTTTATCAACATCAGCCATAAGATTCACAACAAAAAAATCACATGAAATCTCTGACATATCAGAATACTCTGGACAGTCGACTTGGAGAAAGCCCAGTCGACTTGTTCAGTCAAATCAAGTTTTTCATAACTGCTCAGGAGAGTCGACTGCTGCACAGGGCCAGTCGGCTGCTCCGCAATTTTCCATGTTCAAAATATCAGTCACGTGACAGTCGACTGTCATTCCATCAGTCGTCTGTCCTGGGGTTTTAATTATGATTTTCACACTCAGCCCAGTCGACTTGCTGCTTGCATTAAGTCGACTGAACAGGTTAACATTTCAAATTAAGGAATTATCTTCCCTCTGTTCTTCCATTCACATGCATCATTGTATCAAATTATAATATATTCATACTACATAAACATGTAATATTCTTAGCTGTTCACTAACATCACAACATATAATTTCACATAACTATTGTTTTTCTTTCCTCAAGGAAATGTTAAGCATGGACTTACATTGGTTCATCACTTTCTTACAGAGATGAATATTAATCTCAATTTATTACCCTAAGACATCATAATGAAAATACCTCATTTCATGGAATTTCTGGACTATTCATCGTTTACTTCAATACCGGTCGGCTGTTTACATCAACAGTCGACTGTACGGTCTATTCCCAGTTTTACTAATTATCACTAGTTCTTTTTCATCCGTTCATGTCTCCTCAGTCATATATAACATGGGGAAAATGAATTTAGCCTTCCTTATATCATTCAGTTGTACACACGTACATCATCAAAGTCTCTAACAAAGCACGAGAAAACATTCGCCTCGTACCAGTCGACTTGTCCACGTACCAGTCGACTGTACAGACCTATTTCGGTCTTATTCACAGTGTCATTACTTCATTATTAGTCCTTCACAACTTTCATCATAAACATACCCAGGGCAAACTAATATAGTTAAACTTACTTTTCACAAGCATGGTAATAATCATTATTGCCATAACATAATTTCTATATTAGAAGTCCTGAGAAACACCCACCTTATTGACTAAATAACCGAATCTAGAAAAGCTTCTTAATACAATGCACGACTCCTTGCTCCTTGCTCCTTGCTCCCTACTCCACACGGAAACTCCTCTACAGAGATGATCGGCCTCCAAAAGAACTCTCACTCACCAACTCTACAATATAGTATATGTATATCTTCTTTCAAGGGATCTTAGTGTAGAAGATGTTTTAAGAGAGAGGGGTATTTATACACTATTTGGGTGAGATGGAGGGCTAGGATTTAGTAGATAGTTATAGGGTCAAGGGCTAGGATGAACTAGGGAGTTGAAATAACTACCCACACTCTAGATAACCATCCATGACTTGACCCACTTCTTCCCAATCCGGCCAAGAGAAGTGTGCTCATGCACGTGTATGTGAAATGCACATGCATGCACTAGTCACCCTAACAAGAAACTTGTACAAAAATAAAAAGTCTTTACAAGTGTTACACATTACAAGTTGTAAATAAAATGGAATTAAACCATGGGTTTAATTAAATGGCCCAAAACAATAGTTATTTAAAAATAAAAGAATGCATTATATTTTGGGCTTTAAGAATGAAAAGGGCTTTTTATTAAAATAAGGCTTTGATACAGAAACGATTAAAAGCACAAATTGAAATATCTTTACTCTTCATGATGAAAATAATTACCAAAAATATTGCACGTGCACAATACGTGCAAAAAAAATAAATAATAATTTTTCATTAATTTGAAAAATCAGGGTATTACAGCTGAAGGCCTCCCTGGTGAAGAAGCCGCCGATAGACTTTCCCGACCTCCTCAACCGGGTCGAAAAGTACATCCGAGACGAAGAGGCCCTTAATCCAGAGGACCAGAAGGAAGTTTCTGAGAAGGGGAAGCGCAAGGCCGACGAGGTCGACCCGACGAAGAAAGCTCCGAGAGATGGGGGCGCCGCGAAGAAGGTTCCTCCGATCCCTTGCTTCGAGAGGTACACTCCGCTGACGCAGAACGTGTCGACAATCCTCTTAGCGATTGAAGACAGTAACCTTGTACAGTACCCTCCTTGACCGTCCAACAACACTAGTAAGAAGAGGGATCAGCGGTTCTACTGCCGCTTCCACCGGGACAACAGGCACGACACAGATCGTTGCCACGCCCTGAAGGATGAAATCGAGGCCCTCATCCAACGAGGGTACCTCCGTGAATTCAGAAGGGAAGGCATCCGGGAACAAAGGGATGCCAGAAACAGGAGGGATTCCCCTCTTCTTCGAGCACCCCAACAGCACCCCGAGCGTGATCCGGAGCCCGAGGAGCCCAAGGGTCAGGCAATCCTGCATTGCGTCCACGGAAGGCCCATAGGAGGAGAATCAAACACTTCCCGCAAGGCATTCGTCCGAGATGTCAACACCATCCAAGGCCCACTCAGCCCCCAGGTCCAGCAACTTCCTGTCTCCTTCTCAGGGGAGGACCTGGAGGGAGTCCGGCTCCCTCATTGTGATGTGCTCGTCATCAGCGTCTGCATGGAGAACTTTGAGTTCCGGCAAATCCTTGTGGACAATGGGAGCTCAGTCAACATTCTATTCCTGGGAGCATTCGAGAACTTGAAGCTCTCTCGCAAGAAGCTGAAGCCGGCCGGATATACCTTGCATGGATTCTCCGGCATCCCCGTAACAATAGAGGGTATTGTCACCCTAGACGTCACGGCAGGCACGACCCCGAACAGAAGGACCGAGTCCATGGACTTCATGGTTGTGAATATCAAGGCAGCCTACAATGCCATACTCGGCCGTCCGGGGCTCTGCTCCCTCCAGGCGGTTCCCTCGGCCTACCACCAGAAAATGAAATTCCTAACTAACACTAGTTTCGGAGTTGTCCAAGGAAATCAAGAAGCAACGCATTCGTGCTACATGACGGCGATCGGGAGCGGAGTATTTCCCCTCGATGCCGCCGAGCCGGAGCCCGAAAGGACCCAGCCCGAACCAGAGCCGGCTGACGAGCTAGAAGATGTATCATTCGAGACAGGGAATGCGTCGAAGCACTTCCGAGTAAGTTGCTCCCTCACGCCCGACCTCAAGATCGCCCCGATCAACTGCATTCGCCGCAATATCGACCTCTTCGCCTGGAAGCTCTCTGACATGCTCGGGATCTCTGAGGATCTCATCATGTACAAACTCAGCGTGATCCCTGGGTCGAAAATAGTTGTCCAAAAGCAGCACAAGTTCGCTCTTGAGCGCTAGCAGGCAGTAAACGCGGAGGTGGACAAGCTATTGTCCGCACGTTTCGTACAAGAGGTCAGCTACCCGGAGTGGCTAGCGAACGTCGTCATGGTCAAGAAGGCAAGCGGGAGTTGGAGGATCTGCATAGATTTCACCGACCTCAACAAGGCATGCCCTAAGGATCCGTTCCCTCTCCTCAGCATTGATGCACTGATCGATGCCACCTCGGGCCACGAGCGCTTATCCTTCATGGATGCCTTCTGGGGCTATAATCAGATCTGGATGTTTCCTCCCGACATCGCCAAGACGTCCTTCGTCACGGATCAGGGACTGTACTACTACCGGGTCATGCCCTTCGGGCTGAAGAACGCCGGTGCCACCTACCAGAGGCTTATCAACCGAGTCTTCAAAGATCAAATCGGACGTAACATGGAGGTATACGTCAACGACATGATCATCAAAAGTCAGCAAGGACAGGATCACATCGCTGACCTGGAAGAGGCCTTTGGGGTCCTTCGAACTCATAACATGAGGCTCAAATCGGCGAAGTGTGCCTTTGGTGTTTCCTCGGGAAAGTTCTTAGGGTTCATTGTCAGCCAGCATGGCATCGAGGCAAACCCCGAAAAGATCCAGGCCATAATAGACATGGCCCCGCCCAGGAACGTCAAAGAAGTCCAAAGGTTAACGGGGAGACTGGCGGCCATCGGCCGTTTCCTCTCCAAGTATGGAGAGAAGTCCCTCCCGTTCTTCAAGGCGCTATGCAGCACCGGAGGGTTCGAGTGGGGTACTCAGCAGCAGGAGGCCAGTTAAAGGAGTACCTCGCCAACCCCCCTTTCCTTAGCAAGCCCGAACCAGGGGAGCCACTCTGGCTCTACCTTTCCGCTTCGGAGAACGTGCTCAGTACTGTTCTCGTTCGAGAAGAGGAAGAGGTCCAAAAACCCCTGTACTATGTAAGCAAGCATCTGCTCGATGCCGAGACCAGATATTCCAGGATGGAGAAAGTAGCGTACACCTTGGTCATGGCTGCGCGAAAGCTCCGTCCATATTTTCAGGCGCATTCGGTCCAGGTACTCACGGATCAACCCCTAAAGGCGGTGCTCTATAAATCCGAGAGCTCAGGGCGACTGGTCAAGTGGTCGATCGAGCTCAGTCAGTACGACATCGGCTACCAGCCAAGAACGGCAATCAAAGGGCAGGCCCTCGCCGAGTTCATCACAGAATGCACCATCTCTGAGCGATCCACAAGTCAGGAGGCCAACCCGACGTGGGAAGTTTATGTCGATGGCTCCTCTTGCGAAGCGGAGAGTGGTGCGGGCATCTTTCTCCGGGGTCCAGATGGTTTCCTCCTTCAATACTACCTCCGCCTCAACTTTCCGGCCTCAAACAACGAGGCTGAATACGAGGCCATGATCGCCGGGCTCAACCTGGCTTACCAGGCCGGTGCCAGACAGATCAGGGCCTTTAGCGACTCTCAGCTGGTGGTCAACCAGATCACCGGGGAGTACGAGGCCCGTGACGATCGAATGATCAGGTACCTGGTCATGGTCCAATGCCAATTAACGTCCTTCGACGAATTGGCTGTCTTGAGGATCCCCCGGGAGCTGAACTCCCAGGCCGACGCCCTATCAAAGTTGGCTTCCTCATCCTTTGAAGGCCTTGACCGCACAGTCCTGATTGAAGTCCTGTTGAAGCCAAGTATAGACTTCCCTGAGGTTCTGTGCATTAAAGACGAAGCTCCTCCCGATGACTGGACCACTCTTATCAAAAAATTTATAGTCAAGGGAGAGCTCCCCGAAGACCGGGCTGAAGCAAGGCGGGTCAGGGTCCGATCAGAAAGATTCGCGGTAATCAATGCCACCCTCTTCAAAAGGTCCTACACCACGACCGATGGCAGACCCTACCTCCGTTGCCTGACCCCCGACGAAGCCAAGTATGCCCTCAAGGAGTTGCACGAGGGGATTGGCGGATGCCACATGGGAAGCCGTTCGCTAGCACGGAAGAAATTAAATCACGGGTACTACTGGCCCACTATGCTGCAAGATGCCCTCGCCCTAGTGAAGAAGTGCGGCCCCTGTCAATGGTTCTCCCCCGTGAAAAGGGCTCCTCAAGCGAATCTCCGGTCAATGGCCAGTCCGACCCCCTTTGCAATGTGGGGGATGGATTTGGTGGGCCCATTTCCAAAAGCAACGGGCCAACAAAAGTTCCTCATTGTGGCGATCGACTACTTCACTAAGTGGATCGAGGCCGAGCCGTTAGCAATGATCATCGAATGACAGACCCAGCAGTTTTTCTGGAAACACATCGTCTGTCGGTTCGGGATTCCGCAGGTGCTCATTACAGACAATGGGGCTCAATTTACGGGTAAGCACTTCTACCAGTTCTGCGAAGATCTCGGGATCCAGCAGCGCTTCTCCTCAGTATGCCACCCCCAATCCAACGGTTAGGCCGAGAACGCGAACCGCCAAATCCTCGACGGCCTCAAGAAAAGACTCGATAATTCTTCTAAGGGGTTATGGGTCGACGAGTTATCCAGCGTTCTCTGGGCCCACCGAACTACAAAGAGAATCCCCACGAGAGAATCCCCTTTCAATCTCACATACGGCGCGGAGGCCATCATTACCTTGGAGATCGGAATCCCTTCACCACGAATCATGGCTTTCGACAAAGCAGCTAACTCCAAACAGCTGCGAGCCGACCTGGACCTCATAGACGAGGTCAGGGAGAAGTCCGCCATCAGAAGAAGTATCGACCAACAAAGGGTTGAGAAGTTCTACAACAAGAAGGTGCGCCCCACCAACATCAAACTCGGAGACCTCGTCCTCCGAAAACTGGCGGTATCCAGTCCAGGTCAGAAAAGGAAATTGGCCCCGAACTGGGAGGGCCCTTACAGAGTATCGGAAGTTGTGTGCCCAGGGACGTACCGCCTAACCAACCCCGAGGGCAAGGCCATCAAGAGGCCCTGGAATGCGGAACACCTCATCAAGTTCCAAGGAGGAGATTAACCTCCATCTTGTAAATTATCATTAATGTAATCGGCACGTCGTGCCTTGTTTTTTGTAAAAATCCAGTATGATGTAAATATGCCAACTTTCTTAAAACAAGTTTGTGGCTTCGAATGTTGTTCTCAATAAAAGACGTCTCGAGCTCGACATTTGGATAGCATCGCGAGCTAGAAAAGCTTCTCTTGCAAGCTTGGGGCTCGGTGCTCGGATAACATCGCGAGCCAGAAAAGCTTCTCTTACAAGCTTGGGGCTCGGCGCTCGGATAACATCACGAGCCCGAAAAGCTTCTCTTACAAGCTTGGAGCTCGGCACTCGGATAGCATCGCAAGCCCGAAAAGCTTCTCTTACAAGCTTGGGGCTCGGCGCTCAGATAGCATCGCGAGCCCGAAAAGCTTCTCTTACAAGCTTGGGGCTTGGCGGTCGGATAGCATCGCGAGCCCGAAAAGCTTCTCCTACAAGCTTGGGGCTCGGCGGTCGGATAGCGTCGCGAGCCCGAAAAGCTTCTCTTACAAGCTTGGAGCTCGGCATTCGGATACCGTTGCGAGCCAGAAAAGCTTCTCCCAGAATATCTCTCCTGAGAACAAGTGTGGGAGCTCGACGTCGAATTCAAGCAAGGCGGAGGCTTTCTTCAAAGCCACCCGACCTTAACGCTTGGAAACGACCCTCAGCTACGCCCGTTACTGGCTTTCTCCCCGGTGTGGGGGCTTGGCACCTGTCCCTCGCTTGGTTTGAGCTTCTTCAAGCCCAGCAGCCTAGGCACGAGACGGCAATCGCCAGCTACACTCGTACCGTCTCTCCTGAGAACAAGTGCGGGAGCTCGGCGTCGACTTCGAGCAAGGCGGAGGCTTTTCTCAAAAGCCATCCGACCTTAACGCTCGGCGACGACCCTCAGCTAGGCCCGTTACTGGCTTTCTCCCCGGTGTGGGGGCTCGGCACTTGTCCTTCGCATGATTTGGGCTTCTTCAAGCCCATTAACCTAAGCGCGAGGCGGCAACCGCCAGCTACACCTGTACCATCTCTCCTGAGAACAAGTCCGAGAGCTCGACGTCGACCTCGAGCAAGGCAGAGGCTTTCTTCAAAGCCACCCGACCTTAACGCTCGGGGACGACCCTCAGCTACGCCCGTTACTAGCTTTCTCCCCGGTGTGGGGGCTCGACACCTGTCCCTCGCATGGTTTGAGCTTCTTCAAGCCCATCAACCTAGGCACGAGGCGGCAACCGCCAGCTACACTCGTACTGTCTCTCCTGAGAACAAGTGCGGAAGCTCGGCGTCGACCTCGAGCAAGGCGGAGGCTTTTCTCAAAAGCCACCCGACCTTAATGCTCGGCGACGACCCTCAGATAGGCCCGTTATTGGCTTTCTCCCCGGTGTGGGGGCTCGGCACCTGTCCCTCGCATGGTTTGGGCTTCTTCAAGCCCATCAACCTAGGTGCAAGGCGGCAACCGCCAGCTACACTTGTACCGTCTCTCCTGAGAACAAGTGCGAACGCTCGGCGTCGACCTCGAGCAAGGTAGAGGCTTTCTTCAAAGCCACCCAACCTTAACGCTCGGCGACGACCCTCAGCTATGCCCGTTACTGGCTTTCTCCCCGGTGTGGGGGCTCGGCACCTGTCCCTCGCATGGTTTGAGCTTCTTCAAGCCCATCAACCTAGGCACGAGGCGGCAACCGCCAGCTAAACTCGTACCGTCTCTCCTAAGAACAAGTGCAGCAGCTCGGCATCGACCTCGAGCAAGGCAGAGGCTTTTCACAAAAGCCACCTCACCTTAACGCTCGGCGACGACCCTCAGCTACGCCCGTTACTGGCTTTCTCCCCGGTGTGGGGGCTCGGCACCTGTCCCTCGCATGGTTTGAGCTTCTTCAAGCCCATCAACCTAGGCGCGAGGCGGCAACTGCCAGCTACACTCGTACCATCTCTCCTGAGAACAAGTGCGGGAGCTCGGCATCGACATTGAGCAAGGCGGAGGCTTTTCTCAAAAGCCACCCGACCTTAACGCTCGGCGACGACCCTCAGCTAAGCCCGTTACTGGCTTTCTCCCCGGTGTGGGGGCTCGGTACCTGTCCCTCGCATGGTTTGGGCTTCTTCAAGCCCATCAACCTAGGCACAAGGCGGCAACTGCCAGCTACACCTGTACCGTCTCTCTTGAGAACAAGTGCGGTAGCTCGGCGTCGACCTCGAGCAAGGCGGAGGCTTTCTTCAAAGCCACCCGACCTTAATGCTCGTCGACGACCCTCAGCTATGCCCGTTACTGGCTTTCTTCTCGGTGTGGGGGCTCGGCACCTGTCCCTCGCATGGTTTGGGCTTCTTCAAGCCCATCAACCGAGGCACGAGGCGACAACCGCCAGCTACACCCATACCGTCTCTCCTGAGAACAAGTGCGGGAGCTCGGCGTCGACCTCGAGCAAGGCGGAGGCTTTCTTCGAAGCCACCCGACCTTAACGCTCGGCGACGACTCTCAGCTACGCCCGTTACTGGCTTTCTCCCCGGTGTGGGGGCTCGGCACCTATCCCTCGCATGCTTTGGGCTTCTTTAAGCCCATCAACCTAGGCGCGAGGTGGCACCCGCCAGCTACACCCGTACCGTCTCTCTGGAGAACAAGTACGGGAGCCTGGCGTCGACCTCGAGCAAGGAGGAGGCTTTCTCCCAAAGCCCCCCGACCTTAACACTCGTCGACGACCCGTGGCTACGCCCGTTACTGGCCTTCTCCCTGACAACCAATGATGCCTCTGCGATACACAACCCGGGGTTTCAACAAATTTTTTTATTGTTTTAGAGTGTCCGCCTCCGCAGACGCCCCGAGCTTCGGGTCGGCTGTTTGACCCTCCTCTCGCCTGCGAACAACCCGGGGTTTGCTGCTTTCACAAGCCCAAACCCTGAACTGTTCGAGGACGGCAGGGGGGCCACCGCTCCTCGGCTCTCCTCGCCCCGAGGCCACTCGTTGACCCTCCTCTCGCCCACGAACAGCTCGGGGTTTACGGCTCTGAACGAGCCCAAAACCCCAAACTGTTCAAGGACGGTAGGAACGCCACCGACCTTGGTTCTCTCCGAGCCTCCGAACCGACCGGCCGGCCCACCACTCACCAACGAACCCCCGGGGTCCTCCGGCCCTCAAGGCCCGAACCCCGAATTGTTCGAGGGTGATTGGTGTGCCTCCGATCCGGAGACCTCGGAAAAAGATTATGTTCGGGGCGCCTGCCCTCGGCAGGCACCCAAAGTTAAGCGACTGATCAGCCACTCACTTCTTAAACAACCAGCTTGGGGGGAAGGGATTTTATAGCCCCCTGAGGGGGTGTAATTAATGCGTCTGGAAATGAGAAACGGCGGAAGACGAAACGTCGCCATAAATATTCATGGGAAGGCGAAACGTCGCCATTAATGACTTGTCGACAGGCCATACGCCACTGCATACGCACCCGTTGCACCAAGTCACCTCGGCAGCGACCCTTCACAACAGGCATGGCAACCACCTTCGGCGACCAACACAATCAGAATTCAGAGAATCAATTGTTCTTATTATTACTCATTGCTTACAACTCAATGAAAGTCAGTACAGATACAAAGAACAACTTGCGGCTCACTCACACTCGGCTGGAAAACTCAAACTCGGCACTTCCTTTGGGGCTCCTCTCACGCTCGACCGGACCAACCTGGGTAGAGACTCCTGCCACCGAGCTTCCTGCATCGTCTGGCTGGGCTGCTTCAATTAAAAACGTCGGAGACCGCCCCGGCGTGGAGTTGCTTGCCTCCTCGATCAGACCCGCGCCCAACACCAACTTCAGTCTTTGGATCTCCAGCTCTTTCTCAATCACAGCCTCACGAAGGAAAGACTCCGAGGCAGATCGCCCACTCGAGGCGTCCGAGATGGACCAGTTTGTCTCGATTACCCACCAGTCCCGGTCGGCTATAGCTTTCTTCAGACGAGCCACCTCTAGACTGAGCTCCCTAGACTTGTTCGTAAAATAATTCACAGCGGCCACTCGATCACGAGCCAGTTTTCGCTGGCGAACCAGAGCCACTTCCACTTCCAATGCCTCCCTCCCGGCTTGGACCCAGGATACCTCAGCGGAGAAAGGGCCAGTTCCCAAGGTCTCGTACGTCTATCCAAGGAAAAGAAACAAACAATCACAAGGAAAGCTAGAGAAGTGCACAAGTCACAAAGCCTCAGCCCAAAAAAGTAAATTTCATTTCTTTCAAAAATTAATACAAAAGCCGCGGTGGCCTGTCCGCTTGAGGCATTTACATCAAAAAACAAAAAGAAGAAATTAGTCTATTCTTGAGGGGGGGGGGGTGGCACCTCATCTTTGGCCTGGACGCCCCCCACTTCGTTGCCCCCCGGGGTTGGCGGAAGATTCGCCTCCCAACCATAATAGAGGTGGTCCATGTTCTGCTCGGGGTAGATCTGCCTGAAGTGCACCTTGGCCTGCTCATACGCCTCGTCCTGCGCTATAATCAGAGATTCCGCCGAGGCCACCTCCATCCTCTTCAGGGCCTTCCACCCCTTCTCAGCCTTCTCCTCAATCCTCTCCTTGAGACGATCCACGTCCGCCTTGTGGATATCGGAGAGCAAGGCCATCTGGGCCTCGTGGACCTTCAACATAGTCTGAGCCTCCTTCAGGTCGTCGGTCGCCTTGTTCAGCTCGCGGAGGTACTTCTCCGTGTTCCTCCCCTCGATGTAGATCTCTTTCTCCAAGCACTTTTGGAAGTGCTGATCGTGGAGCATCGCCTGTTCGAGGGGGAAAAGATCAGAAAAATTCCACAAAGTTCTAAACCAGGGGAGAAGGTGACGAACTAACTTACCGAAATATGCGCCTAGGCCCAGCGCATGAAGGCCTGCTCGGCCGTTTACGACGCCAGCGCCATGAAGCACGCTCGGTGCCGGCCTTCGTGACGAACTCTACCGCCACTGGCCCGTCGAGCAGACTGTCCCCCCCGCACGATCGACCAATTGGGGGCGAAGGGCCGCAGTCCTTGTTGGCCCACCATCTCCTCGGCGGTGGGGCGGGGCGGGGGAAGACTCCTCCCCGGGGCATCCACAGTTTTCCCCGAACTGCCCCTGCATCCCGAGGTGCCCTCGGCGTGGGGGGGTGGTGATGCTTCTTGGACTTCTTTGCTTGAGGAGGCTCCTCGGCTACCGGGACCGGTACCTTGGCGGACCCCCCGGCCTGAGCGGTCAGCTTCTCTTGCTCTGCCTTCTTCTTCTTCTGCATGTTCGCCCTCGTCTTCGCGACGACGGCCAGCAAGGATCGCCTATCGTCCACCTGTTCGGAAGTCATCTGTGCAAGAACGAAAAAAGAGGCTAAAGTTAACACAAAGGCAGAAAGATGAAAAATTCAGAACGAAACATACTAGGGTCGACCGGACTCAGTCCGGCCCGGGCGAGGTGTAGCTCAGTCACTCGAGGCCACGCAATACTGTGCCCCCTAACTATCTTCTCCACTTGCTTCCACTCCTTCGCTGTCAAGTCGCTTCGCTTTGGAGGCTTATGGTACGGCTTGAAGAAGCTCCACTGGGTCGGTATTCCCCAAGCCTTCTCACTCCGCACCACAAAATACTTCTCTTTCCACCCTTTGATAGAATCCTGATCGCCGAGCGAACTAATCCCTAGGATGGCTCGGAAGTACGTCAACCTCGGCTTCACCTCCTTCTCTTGACACCTAAGGATAAAACAAATCAAGTGCTTCCAAGAGTTCGGGCCATACTGCATGGGGCATAACTTTGCCCAATTCAAGACCCTCTTAATGAAGGGATGCAGAGGCAGCCTCAGGGCCGAGGCGAAGGCATCCTCAGGAAACATACAATAGCACGGCGCCAGAACCGTGGTGGGCCGAATTCTAGGGCTCGGGATGAAGACTTCGAACTCTCGCGGGATGAAGTAAGAGGCCCTCAGAATGTGAAGATAGTCCGCTCTCAGGATGCACGGGATGCTGTCCATCCGAATCTTCACTCGGCTCTCTTCATCGGGCACGGGAGGGATGGGGTCGATGTCCTTGATGTCATCAGGGTACGTACGAATCGACCCCAAATTTTTGAAGGAGACTGGGGGGAACTCGAGCCCCGGCCTGGGTGCATATATGTCTTGCGGAGGAGGACTGTCTGGGATTGTTAGCTTCCGCTTCTTCCACCAAGGACGGACCTTCCTCTCAGGAGATGACGTCGACAGGGGTGGGAGAGGTGGAAGGTCATCCCCGACCGACCTTCCCGCTGTGCCTTTGCCAACACCCTCTTCAACGTCCTCATCCTCATCATCGACAGCGCCCTCATCCTACTCACCCTCATCATCGGTATCCGGATCCTCCTGATCCTTATCCTCCCCATCCTCTTCACCTTCGGCGCCTTGGTCCTCCTCATCCTCTCCCTCCTCCTCTTCGCCCTCGGCACCCTGATCCTCCTGATTCTCCTCATCCTCTTCCTCCTGCCCTTCGCCCTCGCCTACAGGCTCTTTCCCTGGCCTTCGGGAACTCAGTGGCGACACTATAAAGACTACGTCGTCACTACTAGCTGACCCTGGGTCTGTCAGGACCTCCTGCTTCACCTTGTACTTGCTAAAAGACGAGGACGTCTCGGACTCGGACTCCACCGTGGAGCAGCCTGACGAGCTGGCCTCGGATCCGGACTGAACGTGCGACATTACAAAACAGAGATTACTGCCGATGGCAAGTAAAAACCCTGTTCTTGGAATAATGGAGAGTGAGAGTAAAGAAATGAAGAAGAAAAAGTGAAAGGGGGGAGAGGATTTATAAGGAGACAAGCGACTCCTCGATTTTTGCAATTAAGATCTGGCCGTTGGATCTTAACCATCAAGATCTAACGGCCGCTAAGATCTGGAGACGCTTCGATCCTTGCGCTCCTGACGTCAGCAGTGGGGCGTGGAATTACCCAAACTACCCCTAGGCCTTTCTTCCCCACACAGTGGACTTTCTCGATAAGTCAATGAAGCTCGGGGCTCGGATGGCATCGCGAGCCACAATTCCTCTTCTATTTTTACAGAAGGGTCGACGCTCGGATGGCACCGCGAGCCACAATTTCTCTTCTATCTTCTACAGAAGGGTCAACGCCCGGATGACACCACGAGCCACAACTCCCCTTCTATTATTATAGAAGGGTCGACGCTCGGATGGCACCGCGAGCCACAATTCCTCTTCTATCTTCTATAGAAGGGTCGACGATCGGATGGCACCACGAGCCACAATTCCTCTTCTATTCTTACAGAAGGGTCGACGCTCGGATGACACCGCGAGCCACAACTCCCCTTCTATCATTATAGAAGGGTCGACGCTCGGATGACACTGCGAGCCACAACTCCCCTTCTATAATTACAGAAGGGTTGACGCTCGGATGACACCGCGAGCCACAATTCCTCTTCTATTTTTTCAGAAGGGTCGACGCTCGGATGGAACCGCGAGCCACAATTACTCTTCTATTTTTTCAGAAGGGTCGACGCTCGGATGGCACCGCGAGCCACAATTCCTCTTCTATCTTCTACAGAAGGGTCGACGCTCGGACGGCACCGCAAGCCACAATTCTCCTTCTATAATTACAGAAGGGTCAACGCTCGGATGACACCGCGAGCCACAATTCCCCTTCATTATTACAGAAGGGTCGACGCTCGGATGGCACCGCGAGCCACAACTCCCCTTCTATTATTACGAAAGGGTCGACGCTCGGATGGCACCGCGAGCCACAACTCCTCTCCTATTCCACAGAAGGGTCGGCACTCAGATGGTAACACGAGCCACAATCCCCCTTCTATTTTTCAGGGGGCTTGGAGTTCGGACCACACCATGAGACCCAGAGTCTCCTCTATCCCACAGTAGGGGGCTCGACTACCGACCGACAAAGCCCGGCAAACCGAGCCCCGTCTCACCTAACCTCGGCGTCATCTCGCTCTTCCAACTAGCGAGAGGACCGTCTGCCGACCCCAGGCGCTCGACATACCGACCAACACCAGCCGTCAAGTCTCCTAAAGCGTTAAACACAATGAAATCCTCCAGTTGCTACTACCAAGTATAAGGGCTCGGACCTCGGATGAACCCGCAAGCCCCGGAAGCACTCCCCTATTCACAAAGGGGCTCGGAGCGTGGATGACACCGCGAGCCCCTACCGCTCTCCTCTATTCCTAAGGGGCTCGGAGCTCGGATGACACTACGAGCCCCTACCACTCCTCTATTCCCAGGAGGCTCGGAGCTCTGATGAAATCACGAGCCCCAAAAAGTCTCCTCAAGTGACGGGCTCGTCGACCGACCTTCTATGCTCGACGAGCCAATCTCCAACAGGCATTGGCATCCCCTTGCTCCTCCAACTAGCGATGGGGTCGTCTGCCGACCCTCTAAGCTCATCTATCGACCCACTATGCTCGACGAGCCGATCTCCAGCAGGCATTGGCATCCCCTTGCTCTTCCCGCTAGCGAGGGGGTCATCAGCCGACCCTCGACGCTCGTCTACCGACCATATATGCTCGGCGAGCTTATTCCCAACAGGCATTGGCATTCCCTTACTCTTCCAACTAGCGAGGGGGTCGTCTGCCGACCCTCGAAGCTCGTCCACCAACCCTCTATGCTCGGCGAGCCGATCTCCATCCCAACAGGCATTGGCATCCCCTTGCTCTTCCAACTAGCAAGGGGGTCGTCTGCCGAACCTCGAAGATCGTCCGCCGACCCCTAAGGCTCGTCTGCCAACCCTAAGGCTCGGCAAGCGACACTCCGACCCCTCCATCCTGCGCAAACTTCGATGAGGGATCCCTTCCTCCTAAACCCTGGCCTCTTCTGGAAGTAGCAGATCCTACTTTCTCACCGCACCCTCCACCCTGCTCTTCCTATCGAGGCAAAGGACCACTCCTACATGGCCGGTTCACCCAGCCCTCCAGGAGTGTGGGCTTGTGATATGGGTTGGATGACGTGGCCCCTCCTGGGCCACAGGATCCCCTCAAAATGCGCACACCTCCGGATCATCCAGATCCACCACGTCAGCACCGGAAAACCGTCCGAGCTGTGGCCACATTAGCCTAGAAACTGCCCGGGCCCTTCCATGTCAGCCTTATACCGCCCGGGTTTCCACCGCTTCACCCCCACGGGCAACCGGGTCCAGACCCGACCCCAAACGGGTCCAGACCTGGTTGGCATCTTCTATAAATACCAGACCCCTACTCCTTCTCCAGGTAATCAATCTTTTCCCACTCAAACCCTAGTTACTGTTACTCTCTCTCAGTAGCTAACTAGATCGTCGGAGGGTCTGCCACCGGGACCAACCCTGGTGTTCCTAGACCGTCTGCAGGTACACAAGACCTCGGATCCGAGCTGAGCATCAGCCTACACCTCACTACCACCTACCTCCGTACTGTTCGCCCGGCCGAGGGTCGTCTGTATAGGAGCTTCCTCTATCAATACAAATCCAGTAAGAACTCACGCCTGGTGCATCCACACATCTCCCAAAAACAAACCGCATCACTAACTTGTCACATTCATAGCTCATTCAACCACCATGAAATTACCGTACTGTCATTTTATCAAAAATTTACACTCTCATTGTCAAAACTCATTTCAAAACTCTTTTAAACAAAGCATGTAATTTTCTTTATTCAAGGACAATTTGAACAAATAAAAATAATAAGTTCTTGCTTGCCAAAAATAGTCTCAAATCCTTATTCATACTGGGCCACAGGTTATAGAAAGTTCTTTCACGAAAATCCAGATATTGGTTGAAACTTCAGCGCAGTCGACTGTTAAAACATGGACAGTCGGCTGTTTTGTGAGGATTTACAACTGGAAAATCAATGGTCTGGGTAGTCGATTGTCAAAGTGTTGTCGGTCGACTGATCTGCAAGGGTTGAACTCGAAAACAAATAATCAGGACGGTCGACTGTTTCCATATCACTGGTCGACTGTTCTGCAAAGATTTGAACTCGAAAACAAATACTCAGAGCAGTCGACTATTTCAATCTAATCCATCGACTATGCTACTAGGTTTTTCAAATTCCCAAAAATGTTTTTAGTTCTTTTTCCTCTCTTTTTGAGTCAAAATTTTCAGAATGTAAATTATACGAAAATACAGTAAACCAGTATTTTTATAGTCATTATTTGCTTTATAAAAATATATATTGAGTCATATTTTGTGTTTTATGTCCATAATTTCGACATTGAGAACACTTTCCATTTCTACAAAATTTATAAATCTAGCTTCCCAAAATTCACTTTATGTCTCTATGTAATACTTTATCAACCCATTACCATGATTAAAGCACTAGATCTTGTTCTCTACAATTGAATTGTTCTAATTCAAATAATTAATTCTACAAGATGCATTTAGTCAATCTGTGTCTCATAAGTACAAATTCGTCTCACATAGCATAATTTATAGACATAAAGCATGATGATAAGATTGATTCTAGCACTTCAATTTCTTATCTTTATTCATCAGCAATCATCTTAACAATCATTCTTTAAACTACTATTTTATCTCTAATCAACCAAATATGAGACTACAATTTATCAATTTCTTCTCAACTATTTTAGCAAACATCCCTAGCATGGCATCTACATTTAGAAGTGTTGAGAAATACCCACCTATAGTTGAAGAAACGAATGAAAACTCCTAGAATGCAAGAAAGTAGCATTCTCCTCCTAGAATGGGTTGCAAATTGTCTCCTCCTCCATGTGCTTGCTAGGAACCCGAGCTCTTCTCCTTGCTTCCTTGATGATGGACCGGCCTCTACTAGTGTTCCCCAAATATGAGACTACAATTTATCAATTTCTTCTCAACTATTTTAGCAAACATCCCTAGCATGGCATCTACATTTAGAAGAATTGAGAAATACCCACCTATAGTTGAAGAAACGAATGAAAACTCCTAGAATGCAAGAAATTAGTCTTCTCCTCCTAGAATGGGTTGCAAATTGTCTCCTCCTCCTTGTGCTTGCTAGGAACTCGAGCTCTTCTCCTTTCTTCCTTGATGATGGACCGACCTCTACTAGGATGGAACACACAAAAAATGCTCTCTAATCTTTTGCTCACAAATCTCCTCATTTTTTTGCTCTCTTGTCCTTTTCTTTTAATAAAAAAATTTTAGTGGCTTCATGAAAAGAATAACTAAAGGATATTTATACATTTTTAGGTTGAGCATGGAAGGCTAAGATTCAATCAAGGAGTTATGGATTAAGGACCAAGATGAATTGGGAAGTTATAGTAACTTCCATGATCACATACCCACTCCCCTCAACAACACCCACTCTCCCTCTCTTCTTGCTCAAAACCGGCCACTCTCTAGGGTGTGCATTGCACACTCTAGTGTGTGCACGTGCTCCCTAGTACCCCCCTATTATAAAGTTGTACAAATTTAATTAACCAATTGTCCACTAATTGTGTCTACACGACACACTGTGACAATTAAAAGATTAATTAAGTTTGTGGGCCTTAAAAATAGTGGGCTTTAGGCTCATGGGCTATTTAATAAAATACTTTAATTTATTAGGGTGGTCTTAATTTAAGAAACAAGTTTATGCTTTATAAAATAGGCTTTTAGAAAGAAAGAAAAAAGAGAAAGGAAGAAATAATTATCCATGTTATAAAAGATATTTTTTATAAGAAAATATGCGTACAAAATTTGTACGTGCACAACACATAAAAATTAACATTTCTCATTAAATAAAAATTCGGGATATTACAATGTATGTAGTATGTATGTGCATAACTAACAAAAACCTTTTCTATAACTATATCTGCAATTCTATGTACAATTTATAGAAAATTGAACAAAAGTATTGTAGCTGTTACTTGGAACTGAAAGAAACTAATGAAACCTGCTTAGATATCATTTTTGGAAACTTTGAAACCAACACCGACGCTTAGTTCAAATCTTGCTTCACACATGATTTAAAGATAAAGATATGGATTCTAGTAGATTGGTAATATGAGATTTTGATATATTGATGTCTATCATCAGATTATACAACAGAAATTGTAATATAGAAATTTCTGCTTGTACATTACCTTATGTTCCAATATTTCTGCTTGCACCTTTTATTATGTTGTAATATTACTTTCTATCTGGTACATTATCCTATTGATGTCTATGATGGTTAAAAATGTAACGATGGAGATGTGGATTCTGGTAGATTGGTAATATAAGATTTTGATATATTGATGTCTATCATCAGTTTGTACAACAAAAATTGTAATATACAAATTTCTGCTTGTACATTACCTTGCATTCTAATATTTCTGCTTGCACCTTTTCTTAGGTTTTAATATAATTTTCTGTCTGGTGATGGACAGGTATAAGCTATATTATTACCGGTTTGGGGAGCTGCAAACAGAGAATGGGAAGCCTACTGGGTAAGTTGTTTTTGATCATTTGAATATTCTTATTTTATTAGTCATTGTGCATTCTCTCACATGGTTGATGTACCTAGAAGGAATTTAATTTTATTTCATGATATAATCTATCTTAGGCTTTTATTGAAGGTATTTGTTGGGTCATATTTGGTATAACACCAATACCGAACTGTACCAACCGAAGTAGTCGGTATACCGAAGTTTCAGTATACCAAACTTTTTGGTTGGTAATGGTTTACATATTTTCAAACCGGACTAGTTTGGTATGATAATGGTACAATGTCAAAAAGTCCGGTACCATACCGAGCCCACCCCTAGTAGGTACCACGGTAAATAGTGGGGAAAACGAATTCCCTCTGAATATGTATTTCTATATTGTCCACTACTTGATCTTGTCCCTTAGATACCCCGGCTTGATTATTTTCATTATTAACAACAGGTGTGAACGAATATAAACAGTCTAAGAACATAGCATGAACAGGGACAAGTCTAAGATGAAGTAGGAATACAAATGGTTGATAAGAACAACTTATAACGGTCAAAACAACGAAACTTTCAGTTCTGGACAGCAAGACACTACTGTACTGTACCAAATCTGAGATTCCCGTTGCGATAGAATAGCAAATCCAGATCTTTTAGAAAATCAAGAAACTAGACTCTCTACCAATTTCATCACATATATATATAAGTCACATATCAGCCACAGAATCAGGGTCGAAAACATCAATCAATACAGAAATTAGGTTCAGCCAGAAAATACAAAATCTTGTTTATAAGCATGAAAAGAGTCCAAAATCATCATAATTAAATCTGAGAAAAATCTAGAAAATTCCTTAACATATCTAGTTTCAAAATATAAAATATCATGAATTTATATTATAGATAGTATAGTCAACAAAATTAAGAAAACAGAGTAATGTAACAAAATCTCAATTCTGAAAGTTCAAACACAGCAGTACCAAAACAGAGATAATTCATAAAATATATATCGAAATCTAGATCCGTCAAAACAATGATAAAATAGACAAATAAGGCTACAGTTCATATTTACAAAGTTTTTATAAAAAAACGAATAGAATCAGGTTGAAAGCTCAGTTCTATACTGAACAGCATGTAGTTTGGAAAATATATTGATTGTTTCATCACTATGAAAAGAGATATAAATATCAGTAAATAATTCCACAAAAATTAGGGACTGATCCCAATCATGTCTAAACATACTGAAAAAAATATAGGGTTCAAATTCTACTTTTAATATCATTTTTAAAATAATATTTTAAATAGAATACATTTAGTTCAGAATCTGGAAAATACGATATGTCTGCAGTAAAACAACTATAACTCATGCATCAAAAATCGGAATTCAGATCCGTCGAAAATTCTGGAAACTAGAAAACATAGGCTACAATTCATGTTCACAAACTTATTTATTTTACTAATGTTAAAAGGGTCGAAATTACTGTACAAAAATAGGGCAATAGTAGACAAAAGTTCTTTTAGGCATTTTATCAAACAAGTTAACTACAAATAGTCCAATCTAAGATGTCATACAAAGCATGGTATATGTGGGTTACTAAAATCAGCATGACATGTGTACAAATAGTCTATAATGAGATAATCCATCCAACAAACATCCAAGCAACAATCAACTACAACATACAAGGTGTCACAAACAACATACAATCAAGATGTCCACTAATCTAATTGTTCTCATGCAACGGGTGTCAATTGTTGTAACTACTCTTGATCAAGAGATGATGTCAACTGTTAAACTAACAATTTAGGATCATCATGAGAGTACAATCATTTTCATACTAGATTACTTACAGTATTTAACTTGTATGACCAAAAGAACACATACAAGCTACTTGCCTGATTATGAACACGAAGAAAGCGAAGAATAGAATAACGGGAACGAATCCCGAACAATGGACACAAGAACACAAACAAGAAACGAGAAACGAGAACTCCAACGAACGAACACACACACACACAAAAGTGTGTGCACTCAACCATGCACAAAGAGACAATAGCCACCAAAAGCAAGGGCGGACAGCAGCATCACCAGCGAAGGAGACTACGGCCCAGGGGGATGGCAGCGACGGAGATGGGGGTTCGCGGCGCGGTGCTCGACTGTAGGCGACGGCCGAGCACAGGGAGCACTGCAGGGGTCGACCTGGGGTGTTGGGTCGCGATGCAAGGAGGAAGAAGGAGAGGTGATGCGATTGGGGAGTGTGTCGTCGGCAATCGGAGACGACAACGGAGCGAGGGCATTCGGGGTAGGTCGGGAGTAGGGGGAGAGAGAGGGGGTGATGGCTAGGAGAGAGAAGATGTATTAGGGTTTGGTAATTAGGATTAGGGTTCAATTAGGATGTATAAATAGGGACAAAATGGATTTGGATGAACTGGGTAGTATCCAATAGGGTGAAAGAGATCCAATAAGAGACAATTAGGCCAAAATAGGTTTAAACAACAGACAAGGTCAAGAACAAGTTGTAGATCAATCAAAAGAGAAAATAAAGGTTGAAACCAACAAAACGAATCTCAAGAAAACAACAACAAGCAATAAACAAAATCCAAAAAAATAAAATAAATAATTCAGAAATTTATTAAAATATAATAAAGATGCAAAAAGTGAGCAATAGGGGTTACAAGTTTCTTTGGCCGGACCGGACACAATCTTGGCCCAATGTACAGCCGTCCCCAGATTTGATGCTTGAATTGCATTCAGAAGATAGGGCAACTTAGTGTAAGCTTTTTCGAAGGAACCATATAATCGCTCAATTGCTTTATGTTTTTCCTTCCAAGCTTTCCAGTATGAAATTGTGTAATGAACTTAAGCTCGACTATCTCAATTATGGTTCTTGGTGTTATTTCTAGTTGTGTGTTTACAACATTCAATATGACCGTCGATACAATCGTAGAATCAATTTTCCTGTGATCTTGATTCAATGTAGGATTCACTCATGTGTGCGGACCTTCAAGCTTCTTTACTGCGAAATAAGTACAACCTTTTGGAGTAATTGCACGCAATCGCCAAGGACAACCCACTTCATTTAGAAGTGCCAGATTTTTTGCAATGTCCTCGACTGAATGGTTGATGGGTGCATATTTACATTTGACATAGTATAAACCAGGGGTTAATTTTACCGTCACGAATTCTCGATGGTTCTTCACGGAGTACATCTTCACTTGATGTTGTATAGAATCTTTAGTTGGAAATCTTTGACCTATGTAGAGTTCATCCATGTTGAAAGAGTCAACGGAAGACTGTGCATGTTCATGTATGGTCACATGAGACATCCATTCACTTGATTGAACCTCATGTACAGTTGCACTAATGGACTGATTTGGCAACACCACATATTGGATCCTGTAGGCAAGGCAAGAAATATTAGGAGGGGGGGTGAATAGTGTTGTATAAAAAAAATTGCGGAATTGAAAGTTATCTTCTGTCCAGTCGACTGTAAAAGAGATATCAGTCGACTGGAGCATCAGAATAGAAGAGTATTTTTTTGACTAGTCTGATAAGTCGACTTAAATAGGAGAGACAGTCGACTTGCCAGAAGAGTTTTTAAGACGATTGTTATACCAGTCTGATCAGTCGACCTAGGATGTAGATCCAGTCAACTTACCAGAAAGATTTCGAGTAAACTGAAATGCAAGTAATGAAAAGTGTTCAAAGAGATACAACCATAGAGATACCAATCACAGAGTACACACGATACATCCTGGTTCAGTCCTCCTGACCTACGTCCAGTCCCTAAGCATCCCACTTGAGATTTTTCACTATTCTTGAAAATGTACCAGAATACCCTACGGCGTTAGACAACAACCTTGTCCAACCCGTAGTCCTCTCTCATCACTAGAGAGAGCAAACCTACTCTTCTACCAAGAGTGAAAAACTGACTCTACACCCTAGAGTCCTACTCTCCAACCGAGAGGAACCACTCTCACGACCGAGAGTAAAAGAAAAACAATAAAGATATTTACAATCAACCTATAGCCTTGTAGTGTTTGTGATTTTGCAAGTGGCTATTCGGTCAACTTCTGAAATCAGTCCAAAATGAATTCGATGTTATGCTGGACTGGAATCAGAGAACCAAGACTTTAGAGAATTTGAAAGCTTTTGAACTCTTGTTCTCTTTTTGAAAATAAGGACTTGAAAGCTTATCAAAAAAAAGAGTAACATTTTCCAAGTGATTTCTACAATTTATTTATAGAGTTAGAATCACTAGACGATGAGAAACAGTTGTACCAATTGTCAACAAACAGAAATAAATCTTTTGAATTCGAAAAATCAAGTTTTGAAATCAGTGTACTGTCGAAACGACTTGAACAGTCGACTGGATTGCCGTTATGAGTCGACTAGCTAGAGTATGAAGAAGAACAGACAGTTTTGTATAGATTTAGTCGACTGGTCCTTAATGGCAGTCGACTGGTACTCAACAGCTAATCTAGTTCAAGCTGTTTCGACCTTTAGATTTTGTAAAACACACAGTTATAAAATTATGTGTGAGTGTGTGTGTGACAAGGCTATACATCAATCTAAAACTCAACAAGGAGAAAAATTATATTTGTTTTTACAAGACACAAAATATAAGATATTGAAGCTTTGGTCCTGACTTGAGTCTTGAATCTTGAGTGAAGCTTTAGCCATTATCTTAGTATGAAGCTTTGCTTGATCGTTCTTCAGCTTTAGAACATTGTGACTTGCTTGATCAATTTGCTTTGAGGCCTTTGTGTATCATACAAGATAAGCTTTGATACAACATGCAATATATTAGAAATAGCACAATGAACTTTGCATTGTGTTGTAAACATCAAAATCGAGAATCAACACCACATTGTTAACCGGCACATCAACGTTGACATAATTAACCGGAGCTTCATCGACATCCTCCTCCTCATCAACTTAAAGACCGTGATCCTCATCTTCTTCCTCTTCTACCAAATCGTTATGTACAATGACATTGTCAAAGTCTTGTATTACCATGTCGGTGCGGACAATATTTTGTGTCAAGGTCAACAGATGAACCTGCTCATATTCGGTGGTAATAGGTTCTGTTGGAGTTGTGCTAATGTCTTCTTCTGTATTTGGTATTGTTGCATGTGACTCGGTAGATGGTTTCAAACTCGGGGCGCATCTTAGACTTTCAATAACAACTTGTCTAGTATTTGGAAGCCTCATTTGGTCAATATATAACTCCAATGCATTCCAACTACAATTTGGATCAAGTGTCCTACCAATTATGGA
This sequence comes from Hemerocallis citrina, assembly GCA_017893485.1. Taxonomy (NCBI): domain Eukaryota; kingdom Viridiplantae; phylum Streptophyta; class Magnoliopsida; order Asparagales; family Asphodelaceae; genus Hemerocallis; species Hemerocallis citrina. The sequence continues at coordinate 326,209,198 of CM030359.1, read as the reverse complement.
CCTCAGAGAATTATCATTATCTACGGGAACCACCATGAAATATTACCCTTCTCCTTTACCGGAAGCATAATAGGCTTTAATTTTGACACTCATTTCACCTCTATCCCAATTAGTGATTTCAAATATCTTATCTATTTGTTGTGAGTATATAAAGTTGCGGGGAGCCCAAACAATGACTGGTTCAATATCGCTATAACAATATTCAATCTTCAGATCTCTAATTATTTTACCCCCAAAATATAACCTAATAGGGATATCATATTACATATCTAAACATAAAGATTCAAACATATTCAAGTCATTAACTACTCATAAGCATAAGATGAGAAATCATATCAAACATATGGATATAATAATACCTTCAAATTAGACCGTATCTTGGATAGCTTGAAAATACATCGTGGATGAGGAATGAGATGAGAGTGAGAGTGAGAGTGAAGAGGTAGGATATATGAAGTTTGAGAGCACTCCAATACTTGGGATTTTTGGTTTTAGGGATCTATGGTTTGTGGGTTTCGGGAGTGAGAGAGAGAGAAAGCAGATCGATTGAGAAAGCCAAAGTGAGAAGAGGGGGCCACTATTTATAAGCAAACAAACTAAATAACTGATGCCGTTATTCAAAATAACGGCATAAGTACTGAGAATGTCGTTTTTGGAAAGAACGACATCTGTTATAGGATTTTCACACTTGCCATTTTTTCTTACAATTGAGACTATATGCTTCATCAAATAAAAATAACCTATGTCATTACTCCAAAAAATGGCATGACATTTTTTTTTAAAATAGATGTCGTTATTGGGGAAAACGGCTTGTAAATAACCTATGTTGTTTCTCCCAATAATATTTTTTGCTGACGTGTTCAAAATTGGGTCAGATCGCTAATTGTTTTCAAAAGTTCATGGGTCTAGGACCCAGGCAGTCCTGACCAATTTCTAATTTTAGTTTTGGGTTTTTAATTAAGTCCAATCCCAAATTGGTTAAAGTTTGACTGCTAGATCCAATATGGCTTTACGTCCTAATTGGATCTAGTCAAGTTGGTCAAGCTGTTCCAATTTTGATCAAGAACCAAACCCAAAGCAGAACCGTTACATTATAGGGTCTGCCCTAAATTGGTTCTTTTTTAAAAAATTGAGTTTTTCGATTCGAGCCCGTTTTAACAAGGATTCGAACCTAGTGAACTTTATTTTACTTGTTTTGGTGGCAAGTGAGTACTGTTTACATGAAGAGGGATTTTATGGGCTCGATTTAAGGTATTCTATTTGGCATAAAACTTGGGAGCGATCTAAATAATTTCGAATTTACCCACTTTATTTAAAAATAATTTTCTAACTTTCATTAGTGGTTAATGAGCTGATATTGACGAGTCGAGTAACGAGTCCGTTCATCTACACGCTATATGTGAAATCTTGTGCATGTACAAAGTTGTGTTCGTTGCCAATCGCTTACAAAATATAAAAATATATTTTACTGTAATAAAATTGTTTTGTACAGGTTCGCAGCACTGCAGTAAAAGTAAAATACTCTATAATATGTGTTTGTGATGTATATTTTTATGTTGAAGAATTGGTCTTACTTTAGAAAATAACTAGTGTGTTATTTTATGATAAATTGTATACTGGGCTTTGAGGAGGCGGGCTCTCTCTAACAAATTGAGACTTGAATTTGTTGGTTGTATTTGGTTTTGGCAATGTGGGCACTCCTTTCACTACAACTAAATTACCCTACATTGGTGTTTTTACCCCGGTGCTTTCGAGAAATGTCGGGGATGAAAAAAAATTATTAATTGAAAGTAAAAAAAACAGCTTTATTTCTCTGGCATTTGATATAAAATGCCAGGTGTAACCCCTGTTTTTCGTTTTTCGTATTCTTGGTGTATTTTTCTTCTTTCTTGAGTATTTATACTCTTCTTATATTTTGGACCGTATATTGGAGTTGTTTTCAATATATATTCATTTTGTTCATTTTGATCTTCTTGTGATTGATTTTTCTGTCCCTTGATTTGTTCTTGATCGTTATTATTGTTTTCGCTCTTTATTTGGTCCTTGTTCTCTTTGTTTTGTTCTTGGGTGCTCGTGGTGTTTTGGTTGCTAATCCTATTGCTATCCATATTGCTTTTGATCCCTAATTAACTACCAAAGCTAAATTAGCCTACAATCATATTTTAAATCCTATGCAAATCCTATTAAACTCAATCTCCTACTACTACTCCTAAACTACCCATTAACACAAATACCCACAACCTTAAACTAAACCCTATATAACTCTCCTACAAAAACCCTAACCCTGAACCCTACTGATCTCTCCCTCTCTCTCTATTTTGCGCCGTCAACCCCGACCATCACCCCGATCCCCATCTGCCTGCACCCTACTCCCGTCGCCAGCCCAACTCGCACATCCCCTAGCTGACCACCATCTCCTGAGCACTCCACCATCTCCATCTCCATCTCTCTCCGTCTCCCCCCATCTCCAGCGTCGACAGCAGGAGCAGCAACGCCAGCATCGGCCAGCGCGCCACTCCCGACCTCTCTCTTTCTCTCTCTCTCTTGGTTTGCACGTGTGGTTATGTGACTGCTTTGGTTCGTGATCTTCATTCGCGGGATTTGTTCGTTGTCGGGAATCCGTTCCCATTATTTTTTGTGTTCGTTTCGTCTTCGGTTAAGGTAAGTAACTTGTACTCAATTCCTTTGTATGATACAAGTCATAAATACCGCTTGTAGTGCAGTTGGGTTCTAGAGACAACTCGTGTGTGATGTATTTTTGATGAGTATTGTCTCTATAGTACTATTTGACCATAGTTGGCTCACGATACAAATTTGATATGAAACAACTTAGGTTTTGACCGTTCTTGATGTGATTATATTTGTGAGATAATTAGGAGAAATTGTGTGTTTGTTTGGATCCATGTGATATACTTGTTGTGGACATGCTATATACCCTATTTCATGTTATTTGGACACTTAGTAGACTCTATTTCATGTTTGGTTGTGTTTGGAACGAGTTTCGTATGATCTATGCGGGCTTTGTTTCTAAAGGAAATTCTGTATTTTGTCGATGATCTGTTTTGATTGCTATTTTAGACCATACTAAGGTCAGGATCTTAATTTCAGTAGTAAACATGATTTTTAGAGAAATCAGTCTTCTTTCCAAATTTTATGACATACATCGATTTCGTTTTCATATGTGTGAGATATGGTTGTTTTACTACAGAGGTGTATCTTATTTCCAGATTTTGTTTCTTGATGATTTCGATGAATAAACTATTTTGATAGTAGTGCTAAATATATTATTTTGATCTGAAATTTTGCACAGTATTTCTATATCTACTTAGGGATTACCCAGAAATTTGGTGGATTTATTTGACAAGAATTATATGCCGTTTCATGCTTGTTTATAAAAACTATACTTGTTGGATTTTGCTCACTGTTCTATAAAGATTTGTATTTTCACCCTAGTTCCTTTCTCTGTATGAAAAATATTTGTGAAATATGAAAGTTAGTCTATTTTGTCTATTTTCATCTTCCTTCAACGGATCTGGATTTTGTTTGACGGTTTGTGAGATATTACAGTTTTCGTACAGCAGTGTTGGAAATTGCAGATTTGCCAAACTATTATTTCTTGATGTTTTCTGATTTTTGTTGGCTAAACTAATCTTACTGAAAAATTATGAAACATTATATTCTGATACTAGATATATAGGGGAATACCCCAGATTTTTCCTGGAATTTATTATGATGTTTTAATGTTGTTTTCCTGACTTTGAATTCGATTTACTAATTTCTGGCTGAACGTATTTTTTGGATTCAAATTAGTTTTGAGTTATGTTTTTCTAAAACACTATATGACTTATATGTATTCTCTGGATTCGGTTGGAAGTCTATTTTTCATATTCTCTGACGGATTCAGGTTTCGATATTTGTGGAAACGGGAATCGCTGTTTTAGTATTGTATTGTCGTGCTGTCCTGAATTAGGAAGTACCCTATTTTGTTCTGTTATGTGACTACTTACCATCTGTACATGCTTATCTATTATTCTAAACTTGTGGGTCGATATATCATACTATTTTTACTCTGTTTCGTGCACATACACATCTTTCTGATAATAATTGTAAAATGATCAAGCCGGGGTTTATGGGAAAGATCTAGTAGTGGGAAAGTATAGAAATGTGTACTTTGAAGGGGGGCTGTGTTTCCTATATGATTATCTGTTATCTGTTATTCTGTACCCTGTCTACATTACTTCCTATAGGAAGGTGTAGGGAAGAAGAGAACCACTAGGTTCTATCTGTCTGTCTGGATCTGTTATCTGATATCTGTCTGTCTGAACGCTGAGTACACGGCCCTATATGATCCCCTACGAAATCTAAAAATGTAACTGTTTTGAATGTAGCAACCATGTGATAAAAGGATGGCACATGAAGTGCTACCTAGTAATTAATACAAGACTTATAAGAATCTGAATTTTTATCTGAATCTGAATCTGACATTTGTATCTGTATCTGATATCTGTTATCTGATTTTCTGATCATCTGATTATCTGATTATCTGTTATCTATCTGACACTATCACTTGACACCATTATTTGATATTATCTGTATATCTGTCTGCTTGCTATTTGATTTTTGACACTTGACACATGTTAGTATACCATGCTAGTTGATTCTGCTATACCATGCTATATCTGTTTCTGCTATTATTTAGATTTGTTAGTTTTCCTTGTACTTGTATCCTGCTTTACAAGCGGCCCGTAACTTGCATTGACGAGTACTTGTTTTCTTTTTCCTTCTCCTGCAATTTATTGATTGCAGATCAGGATGGTCGTTTGCCCGATGGTATTGGAGAAATGAAATATTAGTGCTGGACTTCTTGTGCTATTATTATTATCTGTTGCTTTTCAACAATGTATTTGAGTATATGGATTTTATTTGTATTTGGGCAATGTGACCCAGGATATTAACTTGTTTGGATCTGTTTATTTGAGACCATTATATTATTGGATTTCAATTAATTTCTGTTCGCACTTTGTTTTGTTTTGAGATATATATGTATGTGTGAGGATGATTCTTTTTGCTTCCGACTCTGATTATTCTGAGATTTGTTGTAAAGATTCTGAACAGCTTTTGGATGATGCAAATCATTCACTGGGTTGAGTCGCGTATCCGTATTCCATATTCTTTTTGGGAAGCAGGGCGTGACACCAGGGTAGGCATATGTTCCCCGGCGTTGGATAAGAGATGCCGGGTTATACTCTATAATTAACTTAACCCTTTCGATTAATCATCGTTATTATCTTTCGCCTCTCTCTCTCTCTCTCTCCTATTTACGCGCGAAACGAAAATCCCTACCTCCATCGCCGCAACCCAAATCCCACGATCCCCGCGCTCGTCTCCTCTAGCATGCTTCCCGCCGAATTCTCTCCGGCATCCTCAACACCCTTGCCTTCCATCTTTTCCCCCTTCTCTCTAGCTCTCAAACCCTAGCACTCGTCTCCTCCACCGTGCTCCCCCCGCTCGTCTCCTCTGCCGTGCTCCCCGCCGTCGTATCTCCGGCATCCTCATCGCCCTTTCCCGCCATCGTTCTCCCCCTCTCTCTAGCTCTCAAACCCTAGGTATGATTATTTCCAACTTTAAATAATTTTTTTATTTTTTAATGAAATTGTTTGGGATTTTTTGCTGAATAATCTGTGATTTAGGAGTATTTTGCTAATTGGGAATGTGTTGGGATTTGATAATGTGGACTAATTAGGGTTTGTTGTATTTATTAATTATGATTATATAATGTTAGAGGGGATTAGTCTAAATTCTTCAAACCCCACCGTAACTTCAATGTTGATATACTAGAATGTGAACTTGCAAACATACGATTACTTGTTAGAGAGGATTAGTATAAATTTTTGTCTATATTAGAGAGGATTAGTCTAAATTTTAATTAAACCTACGATTAGAAACAACAAGTTTTGGATGATAAAAATATGTGCTCAACTTGCAGGGATAAATCTGAACCCCTCAACCTTTACTAATACTTCAGAAATTTCTGTGTAGTGGCAGGTGTGTATCACTATTAGAGAAAGCCTTTCCAGGATGAGCTATTACTTTTCACGACTTAAGCACTCCATTACTTGTTTGTGTTGCTTGTTCTCCCTTAACTCCATTTTTGAACTTTCCCTCAGTAATGTGTGTCCTGGATTTATATAGCCATGGTGATGACATTAATTCTACTTGGAAGTCATACTATCTTACATACACTTATAATAAACACATTCAACATGACACTAAGTAATGGGATTACTATATACAGTATAAAGTAACCATTTTTTTTCCCATGTTGAAAATGATCCGTAGCTAAATTTTATTAGGTGTAACAATAATAATCTCACACTATTCATGGGCAATCAACTTAGTGAGGTAGATGCTATTAATATTTTAATATATAAAATTTTAATTTCAGATTTAATGATATTGTTGAAATGGATAAAACCTGGATGAGCAAGTCACGATTATGAAAGGAGTATCGGGACGGCATTAAAGATTTTATTATTTTTGCCAAGAAAAATTCTCGTGATCCAAATTTGATTCTTTGTCCATGCCGGCAGTGTACTAACTGTCATCTGAAGACATGCATCGAAGTTGAAACGCATTTGGTGATCAATGGTTTTCTCCAGGGGTACACACTATGGTTTTAACATGGAAAGCATGCCCAGGTGATTCCGGTTGAACCGGGTGTGTTAGAAGATGAAGACGAGCTCATGGTAAATGATGATTTAAGTGTGGCCGATGAGATGCAAGATTTATTGCGGGATGCATTTTGAATTCGTAACAATCCAGCACACTCCAACAGTAGTACAACACAAGCCCATAGTAAACCAACAGTAACATTAGACATTAGTGGAGGATTGGAAGAGGAAAGACAAGATCCTGAAGTTAATAAAGAATATAAAGCCTTTACTAAGTTAATGGAAGATGTTAGTACACCTTTGTACCGTGATTGCTTAAAATTTTCGAAATTTGCATTCATTGTTAGACTATTTCAGATCAAAACTTTAAACGGGTGGTCTGCTAAGTCCTTCAACATGCTACTTCAATTGTTAAATGAAGTATCTTCTGAAATCTGTATTCCAGAATCATCCCATGCTACCAAAAAAAATTTCAAGTCTTTTGATTTAGGGTATGAGAATATTTTAGCTTGTCTATTTGATTGTATGCTCTTCAGGGGGGATAAGGTAAGACTCCAGAATTGTGAAATATGTGAAACGTCAAAATAGAAAGGAAACCCAAATGAAGGCCAAGAAGCTGATGACCCAGTTAAAACAACTAGGAGAAAGAAGCCTGCAAAAATTTTGCGATATTTTCCTCTTATTCCTAGAGTGCAAAGAATGTTTATGTCATCTAAAATGAGATAGCATGCAGAATGTCGCAAGAATGACGGGATTCTCAAACACCCGGCTAATTCTCAATTTTTGAAAAAGTTTGATGAAAGATATCCTGATTTTACGAAAGATCCTCGCAGTTTGAAACTTGGATTAGCCAGTGATGGTTTTAACCCATTTAAGCAAATGAGCAATACATATAGCATATGGCCCGTTGTGTTAATTTCGTACAATTATCCCCCTTGGAAATGTATGAAACCTTCATCGTTTATGTTGTCCATGATAATTTCTGGACCGAAAAGTCTAGGAAATAATATAAATGTGTACCTTCAGCCATTACTAGACGAGCTTCAAAAATTATGGGAGGGTGTTCCAACCTATGATGCAACAGCTAAAGAAACTTTTCGTCTCTAGGTTGCATTGACTTGGACAATCAATGATTTTCCTGCATATGCAAATTTATCCGGTTATAACACCAAAGGACGTTATGCATGTCCTTGTTGTACTAATCAAACAGTTTCAAAATGGTTGTATATTGGTAGAAAATTTTGTTACATGGGTCATCGGAGATGGTTGCATGACGCACACATATTCAGGTCAGAAACTTCAACATTTGATGGGTTGCGATAGTGGGGACATGCGCCTAAAATTTTGACAGGGTCAGATGTGTCTAGGCAATTACAAGGTCATAATTTCAATTATGGTAAAGAACTAGAAGTCATCAAGAAAGGCAAGAAAAGAGCAGGGGATGAGGACACCGACTTATGCGATGCAGATGAATGTGACAACATGGTTGATTTAGGGTCATGGAAGAAGAAGAGCATTTTTTTTGAGTTGTCGTATTGGGAATTCAACTCATTACGTCATAATTTAGATGTGATGCACACTGGGAAAAATATCAGCAAAAATTGTATAGGAACTGTCATGGGGGATGATCGGAAGACCAAATATAATCTTAAGTGTCGCTTTGATTTAGTTACGATGGATATACGACATGAGTTGCACCCAGAGTACTGACCTAATGGCAGAGTCCGTCTCCCTCTTGCAATTTATTCAATGTCCAAAAAAGAGTTGGGATTATTTTGCAAGGTGTTACAGGAGATTAAAATCCCTGATGGATATTCATCTAACATAGCACGGTGCGTCAACTCTAAGGAGAAGAAGCTTCAGGGTCCAAAGTCACATGACTACCACATATTGATGCAAGATCTCATTCCCGTGGCTCTAAGGTTTTCGATGTGTGAGCAAGTCATTGCCGTCATCCTTTTTAGTATTTATAAAGGACTTTGTTCAAGAGTTCTACGTATTGAAGATCTTGACCAATTGGAGCAACGTGCTGCAGTGGTACTTTGTCAAATGGAGAGGATATTTCCTCCATCGTTTTTTACTATAATGATTCACTTAATAATCCACCAGGCCGGTGAAGCTAGACTCGGGGGACCCGTACATTATCGGTGGATGTATCCCATTGAGAGGTAATATTCATGCCTCATTGAACATCTAGTTTCTCTACTTTATGTAATGTATTTATTCGTTTTTTATGACCAAAATATTTAACTATATAGGTACCTTTATCGACTTAAGGAATATGTTAAAAACAGAGCATATTCAAAAGGCTCGATAGCTGAAGGGTATCTATCGGAAGAGTGCTCTAATTTTTGTTCAAGATATCTACTAGGTGTAGAGACAAGTCAAAATAGGCCAAGGAGAAACCCGGACATGTCAAACCTTGGCGGGGCTAAGTATCTCTTTTAGACTGCTGGCACTACTATCGGTAAAGTTGACGCATTTGAGTTAGATAACTTAACATGGGAACAAGTACACCGATATGTACTAGATCACCATGCAACAGTTGAGCCATTTCGAGCGTAAGTCAATTTTGGAGTTGTTTATATTGCATTAAAATCGAGACATAATTTTAACTAACTATCATTTCGATCACAACATGATTCTCAGTTATCATCAATCTTAACTTTACTGATTTCATATAACATTTATAGTTTAAGCCAAACTCAAATCCTGAATTCTAACTCACATCAACAAGTTCCTCATGAAATTTGACTCAAATCAAATCACTCTATGCATAATACTAAAAGTATATATTATTAATTAATATTCTCTAAAAACTTTATTCAACCAATTCTAAAGTGAATAATGGCTGCTTTCATAGATTTTGTTTCTTCACCTATTACAACCTTACATGAAAGATACCCACTATTTGGACTTATATCAATCTTTGTTTCTGAATTTTAATGTACATCAATTCACCCATCAACTTGAATATTTTCTATTAGAATCTGTTTTGATCGTTTTATTTAGTAAATTTGTTTTATATATGCTACATACTTGAATATACTTCTGGCGTTGAGAACAATATATTTGGAAAGCAAAGTGTTCTGCACAGATACCAATATCGTTTTTCTAAAAGAAAACCAAAATTTAAATTCTATTATGAACTAAGACTGTAACAAAGCAATAGATACTTAGATATGTGCATAACCAAAAACGTCAAACAGTTAATGTGAGGCCTATTTATAGTAATGCTAGCATAATATGTCACTGATGAGGAGTTGGATTCAACAGATACTGGGCTTCTTGAAGAAGCCGAAACAATAGTGACACTGACTGAGGAGTTGGATTCAACAGATACTGGGCTTCTTGAAGAAGCCTCTAAGATAATCAGAGAATTGACGAAGGCACTGGGGACCGATTTGAGATGACACAGCTGCTTTCTTGTCCTTATGACAAGGAAGGAGCTGTACTTACTATTACTGCCTGTGCTGGGGGTACTGATGCACAGGTACACATTGCTGCATTTCGAAGTCGCAGCGTGTATTCTTTGTTTATGTAAGAGATCTAATTTTCTAATTCATAAATGATACTCATAATAGATTTTTTTGCTTGTGCTTGTTGACTTGTTTATCTCAAAGTTTCCCTTAAGAGTGCTTGTGAATTCGATGGAAGAAAGTGCTAAGTTGTTTATCTTGTTAAGTTTATCTTTTTTCTTGTGTTTCTGTAACCAATATGTGTTAGGTCTATTTATTTGGACTTAATTTCTTATATTATGTTGAGCTAACTTTACAACTTATCCAGCGAAATCTGAATCCTAATCCGTTATTGTAGAGAGGAATGCAAGTCAAGCTTTCATCATAAGGACAATGCTTAGGGTGCTTAACTACATCTAGCAGCTGCTTGTCTAATAATTCTTCTGCTACTAATCTATATATCTTGCATGCAAACCTGGATATTATTGGAACAAGTTCTTCCTCTTTGTTTTGGCGACCAGTGAAACTATCAGATCAAACATTACTTGGGAGACCAGGAAAATAAATTTGCTGAACAATGGTTCATTGTTTTTCCTATAAACCAGTGGTTTTTGCCATTGAATGGAGTGAGGAGCATTACAAAGTGTAGTCATGTATTGTCTCCACAAAATTGAAGGCGATCATGTAAAGAGTGTGTCCTGAAAAACCGCCGTTCTATGGAAAGAAAATGTAATTCCACTAGAGCTGCAAACGAATCTAGAAGAGTCCGACCGAATTCGGATTTGTATTTGAATTTTGGCGAATATGATAAGAGAAATACATACTGTTTAAAAACTGGATCCGAGTCCAGTGAGATTTTCCGAATATTTTTAGATCGGGATACTAATATGGTTCTAAAGAAAAATTCGGATCTGATCCGGATTATCCGAAAAAATTAGAATAGTGGGTCATGATACATATATGTAGATAGTATTTATATATTATATAATTTCATTCTATAATTGGTTGCAATTTTAGCAAGTGTCTCAACCATATTCTACCTAAAGCTTTGTTTCTTCAAAAGAATATAACTTACCACTTTATCTTTTCTTTTAAGGAAACTATTCAGATCAAGCAATATTACTTTTAAGCAATATTATTTTTGTTAGTCACTCGTTATGGTGTAGCTGATTATATATGTATATGTATATTCCATTTCCTCTCTATTATTCCTATTTCTTATCAAGAAAAAGTTTAATCTTATTCTCCCTCTCTTCACAAGTTGCTATCACTATTTCATATGTTAATAAAATTTTCATTAGCAATAAATTGTTGTAGAAATCAGGGTGTGGATAGTGATTTTATCAGAATTATATTTGTATTTGTATCAACAATGACAAATTATACAAGTATCCTTACCAAATTTATGCGTATTCATTTTTATTAGTATTCATTCTATATTCGTTTCTGTTTTCTTCAAATATGGTCATGAGTTTCTTGACTGGTAAAAGTCCATATTTGTATTCGTATTCGAACTAAAAGAACAAATATGAATATAAAATTACTAGTATCTGCTTTGTATCCAATCCGTTGCAGCCCTAAATGCCACTGGTCTGTAGAAATCCATATAAACCATAGTTCAGAAATTTTTTTTGAGATATTATAAATTTATAGCACTGAAGGGTTTTTCTCTATGCAGTGTATATGGTCTTTATTAGTAAGGAGTATAATGACCTTTCAGGTAGTTTGATGTTCACTTATAAGTGTATTGTCCATGATTACCCCTGGACTCTCAGTAGGTTCTCAGTATTGATAAAATTATTCAATTTTCTGTAACATTATTCAGAAATAATTCCAATTAAATATTTTGGTTCTCTACAGCTTTGTAATACTTTCTGCTTTTTCTTCAGTACAGGATTGGGCTGACATGCTTCTCCGTATGTATGTAAGACGGGGAGAGAAGCAACGGTACAAGACAATGAAAGTGTTTTAGATGCGTCCCCAACTGAAGCAGCCATTCCGACTTTCAGTTGAGCATCAGAAGAACTGGAATTAGTCACTCACCTGGGCCTGAGTATCTGTAATCCTAGAAAAAGAATAAGAAGCTCAAGTCTATCTCTAACGGGCAAAGGAATTGTGTCGTGCAATATGGAGTAATTGTAGTGCGGAATACAAATCAAACAACCAACAATCAAACGAGAGAAACAGCGAGAAAACAGAAAAACAAGCAAACACAAGGACACACAGATTTAATGTGGTTCGGCAAACAAGTGCCTACATCCACGGGGCGGTTGGGGTTCTCTTCTTCTTCAAATAATCACCAATGGGCGAAAACAAACCCTTACAAAAGATGACGGCTACAAAACCGAATAGAGGTCTCTAATTTTCGTCACTCTTTACAAAACCCTAACGGGTTGTATTTATAGGAAAACTATTGGGCCTTTCGAAATGGGCCTATTCTGGATTAAAAACCCGCCTACAGTCGACTGATCATCTTACCAGTCGACTGATAAATACTTCGGGACAGTCGACTGAACCCACATGCAGTCGACTGACTACTGCTGTATCCTTAGCCTTTGAAAACTCCTCTCTGGACAGTCGCCTGATCCTCCAACCCAGTCGACTGATGTACTGGAACTTTCGATCGCTGTAGATACAAACCAGAATCGAGCCATTATCCTACAATCTCCACCTTGGCGAGATCTTCCAAGTATCCAACAATCTCCACCTTGGCGAGGTCTTCCATGTAGCCCGAGCAATCTCCAATAAATACTCCAAAACAAATGCTCATCACCCAATGTAACAAATTCCAAACTCCACCTTAGTATGATATCACATACTAGGCAAACAAATAGCGAAGCACCATCCCAACCGCCCATGCCAAATCATCAAGTATGCAAAATATTAGCCAGGTTCATGCAATGCTTGAACTTGGCTGCCCCAACAACTTTGGTCAACATATCAGCAGGATTATCAGCTGTTCCAATCTTCACCAGAAGAATATCACCATCCTTTATCAAATCACGCACAAAATGATAACGGACATCAATATGTTTGGTTCTCGAATGATGAACTTGGTTTTTCGCTAAATGAATAGCACTCTGACTGTCACAGTGTACCTCCACCTTCTCCCGATGAATTCCCAAGCTTTTCAAAAGTCCATGAATCCAAATAGCTTCCTTCATGGCCTCAGCAACCGCCATGTATTCAGCCTCAGTAGTAGACAACGCTACAGTGGACTGCAAATTGGACCTCCAACTTATAGGTGCTCTAGCCATAGTAAACAAATAGCCTGTAGTAGACCGCCTCTTATCTAGATCACCTGCATAGTCAGAATCAACATAACCCACCAATAACCTGCTAATATTGTCATCCCTTTCAAACTTCAAACCCACATCTGTGGTGCCACTTATGTACCTCAAAATCCATTTAGCTGCTTGCCAATGCTCTTTTCCTGGATCATGCATATATCGACTAACCATACTCACCGCCTGAGAGATGTCTGGTCGAGTACAAACCATGGCATACATCAAACTGCCAACCACACTAGTGTAAGGTACATTACCCATATACTGTCTCTCTTCATCTGTACTTGGAGACTGAGAAGCACTAATTCTGAAATGAGTGGCTAAGGGTGTACTGACTGGTTTAGTTTTCTCATCTATACCAAACCGCTTCAGCACTTTCAAAAGATATTGGTTCTGTGTCAAACTCACTATGCCCTTTACCCTGTCTCTAGCTATCTCCATCCCAAGTATTTTCTTGGCTTCACCAAGATCCTTCATCTCGAATTCAGAACTCAGCTGATTCTTCAAATTTTGAATCTCCTTAGCATTTTTAGAGGCAATCAACATATCATCCACATATAATAACAGATATATGAAAGAGCTATCCTGCAATTTTCTGAAATAGACACAATGATCATACTCACTTCTGGAATATCCCTGCACTTTCATAAACTGATCAAACCTCAAATACCACTGCCTTGGAGATTGCTTCAACCCATAGAGAGACTTCTTCAACCTGCAAACACAATTTTCCTTCCCAGCAATCTTAAACCCATCTGGCTGCAACATATAAATTTCTTCATCTAGATCCCCATGTAAGAACGCAGTCTTCACATCCATCTGTGTCAATTCAAGATCAAACTGTGCTACCAATGCCAACAAAATCCGAATAGAAGGATGCTTCACAACTGGAGAGAACACTTCATTATAGTCAATTCCTTCCTTTTGAGCATACCCCTTTGCAACTAGTCTAGCCTTGAACCGAACACTGCCTTTTGGACCTTCTTTCTTCGTATACACCCACTTGCAACCGATAGCTTTCTTCCCCTTTGGCAATTGCACTAGATCCCAAGTCTTGTTCTTATGAAGAGAGTTCATCTCTTCATCCATAGCAACTTTCCAATCTGCATTTTCAGGACCTCTAGTAGCTTCTTTGAAGTTGGAGGGAACTTCATCATCAACAATAGGAAGAGCAAATGCAACTGTATCTGTAAAACGAGATGGTCATTTGATATCTCGTCTTTGCCTTCTTGCTGCAATTGATTCTTCGTGCTGGGGAGGGTTAGGAACTTCTTCCTCATCCTCAGTATCAACCACATCATCTTCATTTTGGGCAGGATTTTCAACTGAAAGCTTTTCTAACTCCACCTGTTGGAGAACTCTCCCATTCTTCTGCTGCTGTAGATCACCAGTCGACTGATCCTTTACACCAGTCGACTGTCCCGAGCTTCTACTGTTCACCTGTTGGAGAACTGTCCCACTCTTCTGCTGCTCACCAGTCGACTGTTCTCGTCCACCAGTCGACTGTCCCGAGCTAATCATGCTGGTCTCATCAAAGGTGACATCCCTGCTGATTACTAATTTTTTCTGTTCTGGACACCACAACCTGTAACCTTTGACACCAGTACTAAAACCAACAAATATAACCTTTTTGGCTCTTGCATTAAGTTTAGTTTCAGTTACATGAAAATAAGCAGGACAACCAAATATATGCAAAAAACTATAATCAGATGCAGGTTTACCACTCCATACCTCAATAGGTGTTTTGCCTTCAAGTGCTGCTGATGGTAAACGGTTGACAATGTGGCTTGCATATATAACAGCTTCTGCCCAAAATGTCTTCTTCAATCCAGACTGTGCTAGCATACATCTCACCTTCTCAAGTAAGGTTCTGTTCATCCTTTCTGCAACCCCATTTTGCTGTGGAGTCTTCCTAACTGTGAAGTGCCTCTGGATCCCTTCATCTTCACACAATTTCAGAAACGGATCGTTCTTGTATTCCCCTCCATTATCTGACCTCAGAACCTTAATCTTCCTACCAGTCTGATTTTCAACTTTCTTCTTCCAACTTGTGAACAATGTCAAAACTTCATCTTTGTGCTTCATGGTATATACCCAAACTCGTCTGGAGTAGTCATCAACAAATGTAACAAACCAGTGTCTACCACTCATAGAAGGTGTCTGTGTAGGGCCCCAAACATCTGTGTGCACATAATCGAGGATACCCTTTGTCTGATGTACAGCTGTACCAAATTTCACCCTAGTTTGCTTACCCAAAACACAATGTTCACAAAATTCCAACTTGCACCCTTTAGCATCTTTAAGCAACCCTTGCTTCACAAGCCCCTGTAAGGCCTTTTCTCCTGCATGCCCGAGTCGCATATGCCACAACTTAGTGGAGTCGGGAACAACCTGTTTAGGCCTTTCAGTTACACTGGCAGCCTGACCCAAATATGTTTTTCCCTGCAAGAAAAACAAGTTCCTTTTTCTTTGCCCTTTCATCACCACAAGTGATTCGCTAGTCACCTTCAGAATGCCACCTTCACTAGCAAATTTCAATCCACTGGCCTCCAAAGCACCAAGTGAAATCAAATTCTTTTTCAAATCTGGAACATACCATACTTCTGAAAGCTCCCTAATAAGACCATCGTGCATTAGCAATTCAATCTTCCCGATTCCTACCTTCTTACAAGGTGCATCATTTCCCATTAAAACTACCCCACCATCCATATACTCTAAAGAAGTAAACCACTCCTTTCTCCAAGACATATGATAGGATGCTGCTATATCAAGGAACCATACCTCTTGATAAAGTGAGGGACTAGTTGCAAGTGCATAAGAAAAAACATCATCACTATCTACATTATCAACAATCACATTTGCAGTCGAATTTTCCTTATTTCGTAGCTTAGGACAATCCTTTTTCCAATGCCCCCTTTCATGACAGAAAGCACATTCATCTTTAGCTGGTATCTTTCTGTCCTTTGAAACTCCTCTCGATTTGGAACGAGATTTGTTTCCCTTTTTCCCAGATTTGGTCTCAGATCTGGTCTCAGTTCTGCCCCTTACAATCAATGCCTCAGAAGTTTCTCTATCAACCATTTTATCCCTTCTCCTAGTTTCATTATTCAACAGAGCATTTGCAACATCTTCATATTTCACAGTATCTTTTCCATATATTAACGTTGTTGCTAAATGATCATAACTTTCAGGTAATGAATTCAACAGAATTAGGGCTTTATCTTCATCTTTAATTTGCTCATCCAAATTTAACAAATCAGCCAATAATTTATTAAATGATTCAACATGAGCATTCATAGACATACCTTCAGTATAGGTGAAGCGAAAAAGCCTCTTCTTCAAATACAGCCGATTCTCCAAACTTTTCCTCATGTATTTGTCTTCGAGTTTCTTCCACAACACCGCAGCAACGGTATCCCTCATCAAATCATACTTCTGAGCCTTCGCAATAAAGAGCCGAATAGTCCCACACGCAACTCGATTCAACTTCTTCCAATCTACATCGGACATATTCTTTGGTTTTTCTACCTCTAAAGCAACATCTTGTTCTTGTTGAACAAGAACATCCAACACCTCACACTGCCACATCCCGAAATTGTTTGTTTCATCAAATTTTTCAACTTCAAATTTTAAGTTGTGAATCGTTGTTCTGGACGAACTTGATCCCACAACATCCTTGGTTGCATCTGCATCACTCGCCATCTCCCTCTAGGTCTAACCGAAAGCTCTGATACCACTTGTAGTGCGGAATACGAATCAAACAACCAACAATCAAACGAGAGAAACAGCGAGAAAACAGAAAAACAAGCAAACACAAGGACACACAGATTTAATGTGATTCGGCAAACAAGTGCCTACATCCACGGGGCGGTTGGGGTTCTCTTCTTCTTCAAATAATCACCAATGGGCGAAAACAAACCCTTACAAAAGATGACGGCTACAAAACCGAATAGAGGTCTCTAATTTTCGTCACTCCTTACAAAACCCTAACGGGTTGTATTTATAGGGAAACTATTGGGCCTTTCGAAATGGGCCTATTCTGGATTAAAAACCCGCCTACAGTCGACTGATCATCTTACCAGTCGACTGATAAATACTTCGGGACAGTCGACTGAACCCACATGCAGTCGACTGACTACTGCTGTATCCTTAGCCTTTGAAAACTCCTCTCTGGACAGTCGCCTGATCCTCCAACCCAGTCGACTGATGTACTGGAACTTTCGATCGCTGTAGATACGAACCAGAATCGAGCCATTATCCTACAGTAATCAACCTTACCCTTCACATAGAGGAGCCCTAAGAAAAAATGCACAAGACAGAAGAAACGTTCTAGAATGTTAGCCGAAGAATCCTCTTTTCAGAGGGCACTGTTATTTCTTCATGTGAAACCACCCAAATCAAAGCTATCCCAGCCATATCCTAGGGGCAAGGTGAAACATAGGTTTAATTCTCGTTCTCCTCTGTCCCCACCAAGATTTGGTAGAGTCAAAAACCCTCAACATTTCAAGTTTCTTTTGCAAATAATTGAGCATAGTGAAAGAGCACTTAACGAACAGAGTCATGAATTGAGAAGCAGTCTCCTTGGAATCCAACAAATCAGACATTTCTTCCGAAGCCATATATGCATTGTTTTTAAGTGCATTTGTGCATCTGAAAAAAAAACAACTAACCATTATATGCATGTGCATGAAGTTTGAAGCAGTTTAATGTTGATTTCTGCGTCCATGCAACCAGAGCTGGCATCTCTAAGCTGTGTGAGTGCTAGATAAATTGATTCCTGTTTATTGAGGACATCCAAGAACATTAAAGTTTTCTATGTTGAATTGTTTACTTGAAAACATAACAGATGGTGTAGTAATATTCTTTGCGTGTGTGTTCTAGGTGATTTAAACACAACCTCTTCACTTGAAAGATCACTCCTTCGAGAAAAAAATTACAGTAAGATAGATAGCGAGTTACTACACTCTTTGATCCTTAATTCACTCTCACATAGTCCTAGGTAATTTAAACATGACCGTTAAGTTACTTCACTTGGAAGACCACTTTTTGGAGAAAAAATTACATGAGAATTGCAAGGAGAGTGAGTTATGACATTCATAATGGAGATCTATATATCTATATATAGGTTCCCCTAAATTAAGTTCCATTCATAATCATTCAGCTAGATTGGCCTTACTGCCAACCGACTTCACTGGTTATGGTCCATTTGTCACCTGGCAGTTGATTGTGTTCCATAACAGTTCTCGAGAGCAATATTTTGTCGACTAAACTCCACTACTTGAGCCTGTATGTAAATTACCTGCGGAATACTTTTGAATAATTGACCCAATTTTACTGAAGAAAAAATGGATGTAGTTATGATTTAACAGTCATTTATATGCTCTGGCACTTAACCAGAAGTTAACATACATGCACTTACAGCTTTCAGAGAACGTTTTTCATGTGTTTTCTTTTCTTTATTATATTGAATGGTTGTGAAATAACTTGATATAACTCAGAGGAGAGATCTCAATTGGCCAATCGGATCAAGGCCCTTAGCCGCTTGAAAGCCAAGCTGCTAGTCATAGCTGAAGAGCAGCGAGTTTCCGAAATAAAGCAAATACGTGGGGATGCAGTAAAGGCAGAATGGGGGCAGCAGATACGGAACTACGTTTTCCACCCGTACAAGCTTGTGAAGGATTTGCGTACTGGATGTGAGACTTCTGATATTGCTTCTGTGAAGTATGGAGATTTGCAATCATTCATCAAAGCTGATCTCAACTACAAATATACTGCATCTGTAAGCTAAGTGAGTGCATAAAATCGTAACCATTAATTTTGTAGTATTTCATATTTACTTTTATAAGATTTGTAAAACATATATGATCCCTATTCCAGTTCAAAGTTTTTTTTTTTTTTTTTTTGATTAAAAGATGACTGAGTCATCGCTTCATTAAAGAGTAATTAACGAAACAGAAGATACAGATACATAGTCAGTCCGAAGGCGAGCAACATCAAAAAACATCTGACAAAAATACACCAGTCAGATAACATCGCAAAACATCAAATAGAGATACATGAACAAAACCAAAAGAAACTGTTGTGCGGTCTTTGAGAATTAGCGACCCGCCACTTGCTTGTGAGCTGTTACTCCTCTCCCAAGCACATCTTCTTCCTGGTTCTGATATTCCCTGTCCATTCAAAATAGCATAAGTGAATTTTGTGCATGAGAAAGGATAGTCTATGGGACACACTGTTAAAACAGTAGTCGTTACGGTCTAGCCAGAGGTTCCACATGATAGAAGCAGCCACCATATCCCACTCTAATCTAACCTCCTTTCTAATCCTGTTCGATCTAATGTTCCCCCAGACCTCAGCAGACCCTGGACACCGTAATACCCCGTACGTATGACCCAATTTCTCCCATACCCAAGTCGCTCTATGACACTTGAACAGGATGTGATTAGTATCTTCTTCGCAACTAAGACATCTATGGCATGTTGCGTCGTCCAACATAGCCCGCTTCATCAAATTAGCCTTCGACAGAATCGCATCATTATCCACCAGCCAAAGAAATACTTGGACTCTGGAAGGGAAATTGGAGGCCCATATAACATCCGCTACTCCGTTTCTAATCCCTCCATCATTCAACCACTTGTATAATGAGGAGACCGAGAATTTACGATTTGCCTCCAGAGTCCACCCTCTCTCGTCTTCCGTCTGATGAGTGTACTTTCCTTCTGTACGAATAAAATTGTTGACCAGCTGAAGTTGACAAATGGACTCCTAATCCAGCACATTCTTGACTTCTAATCTCAGCTTGTTGTTCTTCCAAATATCGCTCACCAGGGTGTCATTGTTGAGAACTGCCTCTGAGGCTAAGGGAAACATGCCCATAAGGGAGTTATTACCGCACCATTTGTCCTTTCAAAATCTTGTATTCTTGCCATTCTTTACCCTACAAAGAGTGTTGCTATGATAAACTTCGCCCGTCTTGTAAACTCCTTTCCATAAGAATGGTTTCCTACTATGGACACCTTTTCCCCCGTATCTGAACTTCTTCCTTGTTCTATAATTAGTAAGAGACTTACACCACCAATTGTTGCATCGGTTAGCCAACTTCCACCACCACTTACTGAGAAGGGCCATGTTCATATCCCTAAGATTAATGATTCCTAATCTGCCAAACTCTTTCCTTTTGCAGACCCTCCCCCAACTAATCAGGTGGATCCCTTTACCTCCCTCGTTAGCTCCCTTCCACAGAAATCTCCTTCAACATTGATCTATCTTGTGAATTACCCAAGCCGGAAGTTCATAAATGGACATGAGGTAGATAGGGATGCTGTTGATAACGGAATTGAGTAATGTGATCCGGCCTCCCAGAGTTAACGATTTTCCTTTCCATCCTGCTAGTCTTCTTTGGATCCTATCAATTAGGGGTTGCCAATCTTCCCTATGAAGCTTCCCTGGCCTGATAGGGATGCCCAGATATGTCAACGGAAACTCTCCCTTATTGCAGCCTAGCATTTGTTGGATTGATGAGATGGGAGTGGAGCATTTTTCACTAAGCTGGATGACGCGGCTCTTATTGAAGTTGACCTTCATACCCGACCATGCCTCGAAGCACTTCAAGACCGTTCCCATAGCTATGATGTCCTCCTTCGAAGCCGAACCAAACAGTAGAGTGTCGTATGCATACTGAAGGATTGAAATTGACTCGGTGAAACCTTTCAGGTAAATGCCGAAGGAAGCCTTCTCCTTTTTGCCGTTAGCTATCATCTCTGCTAGCCCATCTACAACAATTGCAAATAGCATCAACGACAAAGGATCCCCTTGTCTAAGGCCTCTCTTGCATCTGATTTCTTTTCCTTGTGCCCCGTTAACTATAAGGAACGATTTACCTCCTCTGATGCACTGAGATATCCACTTCCTCCACCTATCCCCAAATCCTTTAAGGAGCATAACCTCATCTACGGCGTCCCATTCAACTGAGTCGTATGCCTTTTGAAAATCTACTTTAAAGAGAAAATCGTCCGTTTGGTCCTTGGTTCCTCTGAAAATAATTTCATGGGCCGAAGCGACACTATCCATAATGTCTCTTCCCTTAATAAAGCCGTTTTGTGAGTCACCAATGATCTCCTTTAAATGTGGGCCCAATCTATTCGCCAGCACTTTGGTGATAATCTTAAAGGAACCATTGAGTAGGCTGATGGGTCTCAGGTCTCCAACCTCTTTAATCTCTTGTTTCTTGGGGATGAGAACGATATTGGCATAATTTAATCTATCTAACTCTGCCTCCCACTTGTAAAAATCTGCGACGATATGCATGAAATCCTCTCTGATGATTTTCCAATAGATCCTGTAAAAAAATAAAGGGAAACCGTCAGGACTTGGTGCCTTTTCCAAGCCCAGATTCTTGATAGCCAACACAACTTCCTCTTCACTTATACTGTTTTCGTTGTTCTCAGAACCATTGAACCGTGATTCCATCCACATGTTCTGATTGAGCGAACTCCTATGCTCGCTTCTTTTGCCCAGAAGCTCCTTATATGTCTCGTTAATGTGGTGCGTGATTCTTTCCTCGCTCTCGCACCAAATTCCGTTCACCTTTAGCCCAGAGATGTGATTGGATCTTCTTCTTCCGTTCGCAATCCTATGAAAGAATTTAGTGTTAGCATCTCCCTCCTTCAGCCACTGGATTCTGGAACGTTGCCTCCAATAGCTTTCCTCCATCCTTTCCAATTGTATGATGTCTTGCCTGTTCCTATAAAGCTCGTCGAATTCGGCCTTTATTAAGTCTCTTTCCTCCTCTATAAGCTCTAATTGCTCTATCCTCTCCCCTATTACTTCTTTGGTTCTTTGGTTCTGTCCGAATTTTGCCGTGGCCCACTGTTTCAGCTTTATTCTTAGTCTCCTTATCTTTTCAATCCAGCGCCCTACCAAAGAGCCAGAAGAAGTGGGAGCCTTCCAAATTTCCTCAATAATCTTCTGTGTTCCATCGCACAACGTCCATGACTTTTCAAATCTAAATTGATATCTGTTACTTATGACACCCTCTCCGCAATCCAAGGCGAGAGGGGTGTGGTCCGAGGTGAATCTAATCAATGCTCTAGCCTTAGCTAATGGGAATTTGTCTTCCCATTCAGTGGACACCAAAATTCTGTCTAATTTTGCCAAAGTAGGGGCAACTTGTAAATTCGACCATGTGAATTTCCTATTCGTAGCCTCGATTTCCACTAAATCTAAACCGTTGATTAACGTATTGAACTAGTCCCTATCTCCCCTAGAGGCACCTCTCCCAAGGTGTTCGAATTGGAATCTAGTAATGTTAAAATCTCCTCCTATCACCCACGGACCCCTGCATCTTCCTTTAATGGACCTAAGTTCGTCCCAGAACAGGCTCCTTTAAGCCGACTCATAAGGACCATACACAGACGTAACCGAATGAATCCAGCTATCTGCTCTTCTTCTGATAGTAATCGTTACCGAAAATGTCCCAGCAATGTCCTCTATAATCTCAAACACTCTAGGATCTACCCCAATAGCTATACCCCCTGAAAAACCTCTTGAAGCTTTAAACCTCCACTCAAAGGATCCTATACCCTTAATGGTCTGAAACTCTTCCGTGGAAGGAGATTCAACCCTAGTTTCCTGAAATGCGCAAATGGTCGGCTTGAACCTAATAATAGTGTCGCTAACGAGTCTCTTTTTCGATTTCTGCCTCATCCCCCTGACATTCCAAAAGATGTATAACATGGATAACTATTATCTCAAACACCTATACCCTAGACTCCAGTGCAACCCCCTCATTATTCTATTTGTCTCAGATTGGCCCCTCTAATAATGTTCACGTGGTACAGCTGCTCCTCTCTATTGGAACCCATGGCTAGACCGTAAAGACTAGCGAAGTAAATGAGAGAATCGTCATTTAAAAGGTTTAATACTGAAAAATTGTTGGAAGGAATACCTTGACATGCAGAGGTAGGCTCTCTAGTCTTTGCAGCAGCTCTAATCAAGTCCTTTTCGCTCGGACCAGTCGCACCCCATTTATCCAACTGTCTTTTGCTTTTCCGCTGATACTCCACCAAATTTCTGATCCCCCCAACATCTTCGCTCTCTCTTGCATCCCCCCCAGCTAACTCTCTCACTTGCTTTGCCCACTTTTCATGTTCGGAGTTGTATGCACTTCCGCCACTTTGTAGACCGTCTAAAGCACCAATCATGCCGTCGATAGGATCCGAACCTACCACATGAGCGCTCTGCTCAAGGGATAGCTCTGGGTCATCCTCAACCAAGTTGTTCTCATCTAGCAAATCATCAAGCACCCGATTCAAATTTTCTCCTATTTCTTCCTCCCCTATCGCATTCTTCACTGGCAACATTTTTTGCTGAAATCCTAGCCTAAGCCCACTCGATAGCCCAAGCTGGAACGTGGGTTGAAGGCCCAGCCCACCCGAAGCACTGCTTGGCCCATTGTCCCCTGCAACAAAGATACGCTTTGATTGGGCTGTGACATCGACAGGCTTTGAGATTAAATCCAACTGATAATTTGACTTTTCAACGATAGCCACGTCTTCATCATCCTGAGAATCAGGAGACCCATTTTTGGTGCCAAAACCGCTGGAAGCAAAACCACCTCTGCACGCAATGTCCTCTATTGCCTTCTGGATAGAGATTTGCAGTTCCTTCTTCGACAGCAGCGCAAAATCTGGGCCCTCTCTCGATAACCGCTCCCTAGCCTCGAAGTCCCCACTCGACGCTATCTTCAAAATCCCTGGTTTTTGGGAGTTCGGCGCTCTATCCTCTGTACTCTCGACCAGTACTGCCTTCCCATCATGCTGCTGAGCTACCACTGCCTCCCTAGCTAGTTCCGTCGATCCCGGACCCCTTACGGTTTTTTGAAATGGCCCCTTGAGATTTGAACCATATTCGTTTACAATTTTGATCGTGTCATGAATCTTGATCGGGGATGGACGACCAAGATCTTGATTAGCCTTAACGGAGGGACCTCCTTCATCGTCTACCTTCAACCTCCTGAGCTCAGTCCCCTTTTTTCTATCATCTGAACGTTCGTCTTCCTCCATGGACGATACCTTCGCAAACAAGACATTCTTCTTCTTCTCCACCAAAACTTTCACGACGAAGAATTCACCCTCGAATTCCGCTTGAACCATCGAAGGGATGTCGGAGAAATTGTCACAACCTATTCTGATACGCACGAAATCCCTCCTCTCCACCGTGATAGTACCCTTATCCACTTCCAATAGGTAACCAAAAGCTCGAAAAAGATTTTGGAACCCCGATCGGAGCCAACAGTGGAAGGGGAAATTGAATAAGCGAATCCAAATGGACAGCAACTCAGACGCCTTGAGAGCACCGTATTTGCGCGACCACTGTGAGAATGTGACATAGAAGTCATCGGAACCCATACCTCTTTTGCCTAGCACTTCGTTCAATCTTGGCTCGTCGTGGCAGTGAACGAAGAAGACACCAGAGGATAAGCACTGAACTCGCCATAGAAGCGTCGTCGACAGAGTAATGTTTGCGTAAAGCAATTTTTTGATATCCTCAGCTGACGGATTCCCACTTTGCACCTTTATGACGCAGCACATTCGGAAACGATGCTCAAATTCCGCCATTAGAGGAGTAGGAGTGATGATTGCTCGAACCATCGACCTCCCCCCTGCAAAACTCTCTTGCATCTTGCTGCTATGAGTGTGCGTCGGCGAGAGACCTCTTGGAGCAGAGGACATCGGAGTAGTCCCTAGTTTAGTGATTGGGCAATCTCTGGAGATGTGTCCACTTCTTCGACAGACGTAACAAAACCAAGCATTGGTGCACTGCGATATGGTGTGACCCCAAAGAGCGCATTTGTGACATTGCTAGCCGGAGCCAGCCGACACCGTCTCTTCTCTGGCTTGCCGCTTCTCAGCTTTGATCGAGTTACGGGATCGCACGAGTAGCCATTCTCCATCTTCGTCGCTCTTGGTGATCCTTACCTTCACTGTTGGAGAGCTCCTTCTAGAGGAGTGGCGGATCGGCAACGTCTTCCTAGTTGAGCCCCTGGCGACTTCGACATAGGATCGGCGCCTTCATTCTGTTGGCTCCCTACCATCTTCCCTCTCTAGCGAATAATCTCTCTGTTTCTTTCCCATCTCTCTATCCTCTGCTTCTCTGCTGTAAGCACTCGTCTTCCCTCCATAGGAAGAGTGGTGGTCTTTGTGGACAGAACGACCTTTTGATCTATTCGAGTGGTCGTAGCCCCGTCTAGCCTCGTCCTTCCTCCACGCGCTCCTCTCCAAAGTATCATCCCTCCGTCGCTTTGCCATGAGCCTAGCTTCTTCTTGCTCTTGCTCTGCCTGTTTGTGGTGTGGGGGCTTGTTGAAGTTTGCTTGGTGAGATTTGGTGTGGAGATGAAGGATCTTGTGTGGGGGCTGCTCTCTCACTCCTCTCTCGCTCCGCTCTTCCCTTTCTCCTTTCATTTCTAACCAAGGCATCTTTTAACTAAAAGAAAAACTCTAGTTCAAAGTTTTGTTACCTGTTGCTTTAACAAATGCTAATTATATGTAGGACTGTTAGATATTATATATTATATTACTCAGTTTAGTCCCATATTAGAATATGTATTAGTTTAGTTTTTGCTTCTCTTATATATATATGAAGCATTGTACTCAGTTATAATCAATCTAATGAAATATTTTTTTTCTATCTATGAATCTAAAATGGTATCAGAGCTCCAATTCCAAACCCTAATCCCTAATCTCCCTTCCCTATATAATCATATCTAATCTCTAATCAAATCCCAAACCCTAATCCCTTATCGTAATCTCTCCATCCCAAAACACACAGCCAACACCTTCATCTTCAAACCCTCACCTCCATTGAAACCCAAATAGACCCTTATCTCATCTCCCTCCACTGCACCCATCTCATCCCAACTGAAACTCAAGCCCTCTCCTCCTCGGCCTGTGTGCACTTACCCAATGCCAACCCAACCCGCTGCCATTATCCTGTTGCTGTCACTGCCTCTTGCTGTTGCCACTATTGTCGACCACTTCAACCCGAATCCAAACCCCCTGTTGGTATTTTTTTGTCCCCAATCCCTCTCCTCCTCTAAATCAATTGCAAGTCCAAAACCCTAATCCAAATCCACTTCCCCAAACGCTAGCTACGCCACTCAAACTCCTCATCCAAAAATAAAAATAAAAGCAAACCAAATGTCTTTTTTCCTAATCATATAACCCTAATACCTAATTCCTATACCCAAATCCCTAAAACCCGACCCGAATCCATTCCCTAATACCCTAATACCTGAAACCCTATACTTAAAACCCTAATATCGGAATCCAAACTCGACCCGATTCTGTTATCAAAAAATTAAAAAAATTTAAAAAAATTAAAAAAATAAAAAATAAAAAATCCAAAAAACAAATTACAGGTACTAGTACTTCTCCAATGGAACCACAACTTCGCCAGTATCTTCCCATCTCTACTGCCTTCCTATGTACTGCATCTTCCTCTTCACTCATCCCTGATCCCGGCATTAACAACAACAATATCTTCCCGATCCATGCATTTTCCCACCTTCTAACGGTAGCAACGGCAGCAGCATCCCCATCCCCATCCAGATCCAGATCCCGATAGCAGCAGTAGCGCCGCCATCATCTCGACTTCGGCCTCCCCCCTCATCTCAGCATCATCCCTATCCTTACCCCACCATTTTATCCGACACCAGCAACAGTATTAACATCCTGATCCCTATCCCGAACCCGACAACAATATGATCCCTATCCCGAACCCGACAACAATAACATCGCCGTCCTCATTTTGATCCCTGCCACAACATTACTAGTCACATTCCTTCTCGCCGTACTTCTTCCCTAACAACTTCTGACCTGATCGTTACTACAGCTTTACCATTTCCCGCTGATTGGGTCAATCTTCAACATCACCTCGTTCAGCTAGAACTCAAGCTCTCGGGTTACTCCTGGTATGAATTATTGCTGAATTTTATATTCTTGTGTATCACATCATCTTATTAGTAATTATACACTGCTCACCACCAGCACTGCACTTTCCTCTCACTCTCTATCTCTTTACAATTTCTCACTACACACTCTGAATCTATTAGCTTTCACACTCGCACATTACCTTATGTTCTTTATGCTCCCAATTTATTCATGAACCTTATTTTCATTAGTGCTCTTTGCGATAGTGGTCCTGCCGTTTCATTCGATTCTTTAGTTTGTTATATTAAAGATTTACATACTTGACATGAGTTTTGGGTGTGCTAGACAACAAGGTTGTCTATATCATCTAGATTTTCTACATGTACATAGATCCCATCATAGTTTTGCTGGTGCTGTGTCCTATGATGCCGATCTGTGGCTTAGAAATTGAGGTCATGTTAGTGGGTCTCACCTCAAGACTTTAGCCCGTAATAGTGCCCTTGGTCATCTTTCTTTTACATGTTAGCCTGTTTGTTAAGGTTGTTAGTTAGCCAAACACATAGCACTCCCTTTTAATAACAAAATCACTTTTGAGACCACTGATCATTTTCAACTTGTTCATTCTAAAATACGGGGATGCTCTTCTCTACCTTCGAGTAAAGACTATCTCTATATGTTACCTTCATAGATGACTGCACTCGATACACATGAGTTTTTCCGTATACGCCAACGATCTAAGATTCCTAATATTTACCAGATGTTTACGACCATGATTCACACTCAGTTCGGTGTGCGCATCAAGATTTTTTGCTCAGATGGTGCTTGTGAGTACACATTCACTACTATGCAATCGATTCTTTAGTCTCCTGGAAACATTTTTCAACAGTTATGCCCTCACACACAAGAACAGAATATTGTAGCTGAATGCAAGCATCGTCACATTCTTGACACGGCGCGTGCTCTTATACTCTCTTCCTGTGTTTCTCATCTTTTCTGGGTTGAAGCTGTCATGACTAGCATTGGTATCGGGTCGGGTCGGGTCGGGTCCTTCACTACCCGGATCCGGACTCGGTCCCTTACGGGTCCAAAAATTGGACCCAGATCCAGACCCATAAGGACCAGGTCCGGATCCTATTAAAATATTCCTACCTGTTCGGGTAGGAGCGGTAGTGTGAGCGGCGAGTATAGGTGGCAAGTGGAGGATTTATAATATAGGAGAGAAGAAAAAGGCATGAGTTTTGAGTTTGGAAAAGGAAGTTTTAGAATTAAGGAGGAAGGGGGAGGAATGAGGACAGAATATTTATTTTTATGTTGATTTTCTGTGTTTTTTTTAACGGGTCCGGGTTCGGGTCCGGGTTCGGGTCCGGGTCCGGGTCCGGGTCCGGTCTCTTTTGACCGGATCCGGACCCGGACCCAAAAGTACAACAGGTCCCATTTTAGGACCCGGACCTGGATAGGCCGAGTCAGTTCTGGTCCAATACCGGGTCCGGGTCCGGGTCGGGTCCGGGTTTCGGATAGTTATACCAATGCTAGTCAAGACTTCTGTCAACCTCATTAACATCACTCTGTCGTCTACCCTATCTGGCACGATGTCTCATGAGGCTCTTCATCACTCTCCATTGGACTACAATATGTGTCGTACCTTTGGGAGCACCTGGTATGTCCTTCTCCCTTCCACTGAGCTCACAAAGCTAACCATCCGGGCCGCTAAGTGTATTAATCTATGTATCAGTTCTGAGTACAAGGGATATCGTTGTTTTGATCCCTTGGTGGGTTGTGTGTGTATCTCTCATCATGTCTCCTTTGTGCAATACTCTCCTTACTACATGTCCTCCCCTGAGGATACCCATTTTCTCGATTTCCCGATTTCCTCGACTACCCTGACTGGCACATCTTTACAAATTTCATTCGATCCCACTCCATTAGCTTTTATCCCTTCTCATATTGAACTTACGCATCCCATACCTACATCGGCCCCTCCCACACCACCTGCACCACCACAGCCACATGCAGCCACACCACTTGTATCACCACAGCTACATGCACCTACGATACCATAGCACCAAGAATCCACACCACCGATCTTACCTCTACACCCCGCACAACCTCCAGCGGTTCGTCATTCTACCCGTTCCACTTTAGGCATCCCACCAGCACGTTAAACACCTGATGGTACTAGTTCTTCTGACCAGTTTGGTTTTGCCACCCTAGCCTTACTCACCATAGTTCCATACATATTTCACCGCTATACACTCCACACGTGGGCCCATAAATTTTTAGGAAGTTATTCAATATCTCAAGTGGCAGAAGGTTATTGCAAAGAAGTTTCATGCATTTGATTAGATTGGCAGTTAGGATGTTGTTCCACTACCAATGGGCGTCGAGCATATTAGCTGCAAGTGGATCTTGAAGGCCAAATATCGACCTGAAGAATCCATTGAACGGCACAAGGCACATCTAGTTTCTAGAGGATTTACTCAGTAACATGACATTAATTTTGATGAGACTTTTGTTTTAGTTGCATAGATGACTACAGTTTGCACTCTCCTTACCGTTGCTGCCATCTGACAATGGCCATTGTATAAGATGGATGTAAAGAATGCCTTTATTCATGGTACCTTATCTGTGGTTGTTTACATGCAGCCTCCCCTTGACCTCATCACAGAAGCTTAGTACAGTGTGATGTCAGCTACCACTAAAGAGATTATTCATGTTCGGTGGCGATTATTAGATATGAGCGTAACTCTTACATAACCTACTTCTTTTCACTGTGATAACCAGAGTGTCTTGCATATTGCAAGTAACCTGGTCTATCATGAACGGACGAAGCACATAGAGATTGATTGTCATTATGTCTGTGAGTGTTTTGAGGCATGGACCAGTTCACATTACATTTTGTGATCTCTTCACAGCAGATATCAAACTTCTTCACCAAATTTCAGTATGTTCTGGTGGGCAAACTCATACTATTCGACCTACCATGAGTTTGAGAGAGGGTGTTCGATATTATATATTATATTATTCAGTTTAGTCTCATATCGGAAAATGTATTAGTTTAGTTTTTTTCTTCTCTTCTATATATAGAAAGCATTGCACTCGGTTATAATCAAACGAATAAAGTATTCTTTTTTATCTCTGAATCTAACAAGGACCTTTATCTTGTGAATATGCCTTGTTCAGTTGAATATACAACAAAAAACTGCGATATCAGAAACTGACTGCTTTAAGCACATAACAGTCGCAAAACCTTGTTCCCATTCGTCCATAATATATGGTAGTAAACTTCAGGCCTACTGCTTGCTTGATCAGTAAGAGGCATAATTCCTAAAACAAAATATTATCTTTAATGTAACCCCTATTTTTCCTATTTTAGATTTTTATTGTATTTTTATTTTCTTTCTTGATTATTGTATCTGGATTTCTTCCATTATATAATTTTGCTTTTCTTGGGTCCATTTATTTTCTTTTGATCATTCCGTTCTCTTTTTTTCTATTTTTTTGGCTCATTGCAAATTTTGCTCTTCATGATTTGAGTCTGAGTTGTTCTTTTATAGGTTCATCCCATTGTTTTATGCTTGTTTTTCTCTTTTTGGAGCCTAAACTTGTACCCTAAACCCACTAATCTGAAACCCAAAACCCCAATTCCTTAATCCTCTATAAATACCCATTATTAAATCCTAATTAATTCCCCCTCTCTCTCACCGCCACTTTCTCTCTCCCCCTATCCCGCTCTCCCCTATTTTCATATTCAACCCAAACCGAACCCAACCACCATCCATTGCTCATCTCCTGTTCTTCGATCACCACCTCGATCCCCTTGTCACCGTCATCACCCCCGTGCCATCATCATCCCCATCACCATCTCATCCCCATCGTCTCTCCGCTCGAACCCATTCCGCCATCGCCATCCGATCGCCACCACCGCTCGTCACCTTCTCCGTTCACCCTGCAACCACCGCAGAACCCCCCCACCGCCTCATCGTCGTCGTCCAAGCCCCGAACACCCCCTTCGTTCGTCTCCCTTATTTTCGGAGCGAAAACAGAGTCGCTCCTCTCCACCATCTAGCCGCTGCCATCGCTTCCTGACCGCAGCGTCGTCATCGCATTTGCCGCTGCCATCACTCCTTGATCGCAGTCGCCATCGAAGACTCCCACCCTCTCTCTCTCTCTGTCGAAGTTGAGGAAGAAGAACTATGGAGCTTTTGGTTTGTGCTGTTCTGGGTGTAAGAGATCCCAACTTAGTGTTTGCTGTCTTGCTGGATCTTGAGTTGGAGTTGCTGGTTTTGTCGTTTGGTGTTTTGCACGTAGCTCGCATGTGTGAACGTGTGATCATGGTTAGTCGCCCGGAATTTTAATCCCATTATTCTAAATATTCGAATCTACTAAATAACAGGTAAGTCTCTTCTTGAACTAGTTGTTTGTTTTGTTCAAGATTTTTTTGATCTCTCCAAGTAGATCTAGTCCTTTTCTTTATCGTACTGTTATTTGAAATTCCGTTAAGTCTATTAAGGGTTTACACGAGACAACTGGAGATATTCTTAACATCGTGCCGCTATCTTTGATCTAAAACCTAGTTCCCCTTGAATCTTGCATATGCACAATTACATGAAAAATAACTAGATCCATGTTGTAGACTCGTTTGATGAACTAAACCTGTTAGATTGAATTGATTTGATGAATTGATTACTGTGCCTGTGAAATTACATCTTAAATCTGGAATTATGTATGTTAAACATCTAGCATCTCTTTGATTATTAATTAGCATGAATTGTATGATTGTACGATTAAAATGTTGTCTATTATTATCAAAATAAATTCTGGACTGCTGTTTATACCTTTTTCCATCAGATTTTCGACCATGTTTCTCTCGTATTTTGAAATAATTTTCTGAACATGAAATTTAGCCCCAGATGTCTAGTTTACTACCCTTTTTACGGATTTGAATTCCGATGTGTAATCTGTTAGATATCATCATTTTAGTATAACTGTGTCAGAATTTTCAGATTCATAAATGCATGCGTATCTTGCTGTTCCATAATATATTTGAGCATGTTAACAGTAAAATAAAAATCTGAAATAAATTTGGCTAAACCTAGACATATGTAGGAACCACCCTGATTTTTGTAAATTTAGTTGATGTGTTTTCTGACCTAATTTATATGCTTGAACACAAGTTATAACTTGCTGCCTGAACATAAAATCTGAAAAGAATAGGATTTTCACCCTAGTTCCTGTAGCTTTCATATGTCGCATATATATTTGCTGGAACCAGCAGAGAGTCTACTTTCTATAATTTCTAAAGGATCCAGATTTACTTCTCTGTAGTAGTGGTAATCCGTGTTTTTGTACAACAAGGTCATGCTGTCCAGATTATGTGATTGTGCTAATTTAATATGTTTGCTTCATGAATGAAATTAGTCACACCTAGCATAATACAACATTGACACCTTCTTGCATGCTCACATAGGATGAAAATAAACTATTAACAAGCCAGAAAATTATGGGTAGACTTGGTAGTGAACGATCGGAAAATGTACTCGGTAAAGGTCTTCTTGCTCACATGAACACTTGACATGGAAGGTGGAGAAATATTGATTGGAAGGAGAAGTATTGATTGCAAATAATTGATTGTTAATTATTGATTGTAAATTATTGTTATCGATGCCGAGTACACGAGCCGTAATTCACCATCACTCTAACACGTTCACTGTGTGCTTGCGCCGAACCTGTGGAGTGGGACGCAGTAGTACGTGGACTAGACAGATTAATAAAATAATTAATAACCTACATTTATCATCTCATACTTGATCCTGTATAGAACTTGACTTGACATCACTCATTACATGTGTGATTAATTGTAGACCTTTGATATTATTGTCTGCCTTTTCTTTGTTCTTTGACTTTGATCCTGTCCCTTTTCCTTTGATATACATGCTTCATATTATTCTCTGTTTCTCTCTACTTGCTGTCCACGATTTGTTCTAAGGACATTATTTTCTTTCTTTTTAGATCAAGAATTTACAGGTACTGAAGGAACTATACCAGAAGGAATTGGTGAGTAACGATTCTAGAGATGGAGCTGAATTACGCTGCTTAAATCTATTTACTGCTAGATTATTTCTTTGAATATTGTTATGACATTGTACTTTATTTTGGGCTTATGTTCCCAGATGTTGGATATTATTATTGTTGGATTATTTCATTTATTATTGAATTTATCTTTGATTCATGGGGTTATATCTTTCTTATGTGGCTGTGTTTATTCTTTCATATTGCTGAGTTAGTGTGGTACAACTTATGGATAGTGTTTACATCATTCGCTAAGTCTACGTTACGTACTCGTATTCCGTATTTTGGGAAGCGGGGCGTGACAGGTTTTTAGTGGTATCAGAGCCCCATGTTTGGATAATATATCAGTCAAACATGACTGTCTTTATGAGGGTTGGCTTTGATTGATATATTAGTCAAGTTTGGCTCTAGCTGGGTTAACTCAATAATGTGCACACCACGATGACCACATGAATGCATGCATAATAACCAACATATCATCTGGGTACTGACCATATTTTTTCGTATTTCAGGCTATGGCTCGTGGGAATTTTTCTTCTTCTCGTGCGATGGATGAGTAGCCGGACAATGCTGCTATTCTCCAGATGATTCATCAGATGATGGCTCTCCAGCAGGAGCACAATGAATTGATGAGAGCCACTTTGGCGGCCAATGGGACTGCCGCTGGACCTGCACCTGGGCCACTGTTACCTAAGCCTGGTACAGTAGCAGATTTCATGAGGTTGCAACCGGATAAGTTTTTGGGTATTGAGTTGCCGCTGGAGGCCGAGCAATGACTTATCCAGACGGAGAAACTATTGATCGCTGCTTGTGTTGCTAAGGCAGATCGTGTGGATGTGGTTCGCATCCAATTGGTGGATCTCGGTCACATATGGTGGCGGGTTGAATCCGAAAGGATGGCGAGTCCCATCGAGTGGGCCACTTTCTCTGAGAGCTTCATGGCGTAGTTCTTTCCCAGTGTTACCAAGGCAGAGATGGAACGACAATTTGTTTCCCTAACTCAGGTCATCTAGACAGTGTTCTTAAATGTCATTATTGTTGCCTACTTTCACATGTGACGATATTAATTTGAAAATTGTCTTAACCAGGAAAACCGTTCTGTGGACAAGTATGCTGCAGAGTTTACTCGGCTCGATCGCTTCGCTCCCACCCTGGTTGCCACTGATGAGGATAGTGATCGCAGATTTCAGTTAGGCCTGAGTTTTCCCCTCCATATCCGTTTGGCTGCCCTTCAGCTTCGTGCCTATGCCGACGTTCTGGATGCTGCTTGAATCTAGGAGCAGACCCTCAGCATGTCAGGTGTTCCTCAGTGGACTGTTCGCACCCTATTGCAGCTCGGTCTATCGGAGGCCAGTTCTGCCCCCTCTCGCGAAAGTACAGCCGTACACACTTGGTTTTCCCATGACTGTTGAGACTTTTGGCTATTGCAGTAAGGCTGGACATTTGAGACTGTAGGATGGCCAATCGACTGTGTCTAGTGTGTGGGAGAAGTGATCACATGGTTCGTGACTGTCCGAGGAATAGGACTCCTGCACCGGCCTCTAGTGCTGCTCAGCTAGGAGCGCCGACTCGTGGTCAGGGTAGACCGCCTCTTCCACCGCAGAGGAAAGCTTTTGATTAGAGTCGTGTAGCCCCTAGAGGAGGCCAGACTGGGAGTCGTGGTCAGGCTTATAACCTGAGAGCCGAGGAAGCAGAGGTTGCTGTTGGAGTGGTTGCAGGTATATCTGTAACACCCCGTAATTTCTAAAAAACTATAATATATATATATATATATATATATATATATATATATATATATATATATATATATGAAAGAGCTTGATGGCATAATATGTAATTATGTTGAAAAGGAATAGTAAGGGGGGCCCACCCGTGAAAAAGGAAGCAGCAGCCTTGTTTTCACTGACGGCCATGCTGTGTATTTCACACGGGGAGAGAAGTAGCAGAGAATATGTGAGTGTATACATAGTCCCACATCGGGAATGCAAATAAATAAATTAATAATAAATAATATTGCCTATGATCAAGAGTCACCAATCCGGTTAACCACCTTTTGAGAGGCAGCCTGTGGTGGGCAGCTGTACTATACTATAAATAATTTGTCTTCTAAATTGTATAAATTGTCCAAGCTCGGGACAGAGGCGTTACAATATCACATTAGTTGTACCTTTCTTTTCTTCTTTTCAGTTTCTACATGTTATTTTCCTTCTTTGTACAATTATTCGTGTATATATCCTGCTAGCAACTTATTCTTTTGTTTGATCATCTTCTAGTTTTTATTTTAGTCTTCTCCCTTTCAGCTCATGTTTTGTTTGATTCTGGTGCTACCCACTCTTTTATTTCCTCCCACTTTGTTGATCAACATAGTTTGGCTAGCGATGCTATGCCCACAGTTTGGGACATCACCACAGGTGGAGGTGTCATTATCTGTTCTAGGGTATGCAAGCAGAGCCCGTTGTTGATTCGTGGTGTGGATTTCTTAGCTGATTTGATTGTGATCCCCAATTCCGATTTCGATGTCATTCTTGGGCATGGACTTGTTGGGTGTTTCTTGTGTCGTGATTGATTACCGAGAGAAGAAGGTGACTGTCAAATTTTCTGGTTAACTAGAGTTTGTGTTCCATGCGGGTGAGACACCGTTTGGGCGTGTCAAGAACTTGATGGATCCCAAGGCTATTTTGCTTGTGTCGTTGGGCTCTGATGAGGTTTTTGCACCCTTAGTTGTGCGGGATTTTCTTGATATTTTTCCTAAGGATTTTCTCGGCTTACCGCCAGATCAAGATGTGGAGTTCAGCATTGATATTCAGCTTGGTACGATGCCTATATCCAAGAGTTAGTATCGTATGGCACCGGTTGAATTGGCAGAGTTGAAGGTGTAAGTTCAGGAGCTACTTGATAAGGGTTTTATCAGGCCTAGTGTTTTGCCTTGGGGAGTCCCAGTTCTGTTCGTCAACAAGAATGATGGAAGCCACAGGCTTTGCATTGACTACAGAGAGTTGAACAATGTCACTGTCAAGAATCGGTATCCATTGCTGAGGATTGACGATTTGTTCGACTAACTGGGAGGTGCTTTGGTGTTCTCAAAGTTAGATCTTCGTTCTGGGTATCATCAAGTTAAAGTGAAGTCAGGAGATGTTCCGAAAACGGCTTTCCGAACGAGGTACGGGCATTACGAGTTCTTAGTGATGCCTTTCGAAGTTACTAATGCACCGGCAATGTTCATGAGTCTGATGAACTGGGTGTTTTTTCCGTTCTTGGATCAGTTTGTCGTGGGCTTCATTGACAACATATTGGTATATTCTCGGAATAGGGAAGATCATGCTGAGCATTTGAAGATTGTTCTGCAGACTTTGAGGGAGAACCAGCTGTATAGGAAGCTCAATATATAAGTGCGATATCTGGCTGGATCGGGTTGCTTTTCTAGGCCACATTATTTCTGGTGCTGGTGTTTCTGTGGATCCGGCAAAGATATCTGCAGTCAAGGATTGGTCGGTTCCGAAGACTGTTCCTGAGGTGAGAAGCTTTCTGGGTTTGGCTGGCTATTATCGGAAGTTCATTCAGGACTTTTCAAAGATTGCTGGGCCTCTGACCAGTTCAACAAAGGAGCAGAAGTTTGATTGGGTTGAAGCTTGTGATGAAGCTTTTGCCGAGTTGAAGCGTCGGTTGACGTCAGCGCCTGTGCTGACTATACCCGACAGTTCGGGTGGTTTTGTGATCCATTGTAATGCATCGGATAGAGGTCTAGGAGCAGTGCTGATACAACGAGGCAGGGTTGTCGCTTATGCATCGAGGCAGTTGAGACCTCATGAGAAGAACTATTCCATGCATGATCCAGAGCTTGTGGTCGTGGTTTTTGCCTTGAAGTTGTGGAGGCATTATTTGCTTGGGGATAGAGTGGAGATATTCACATATCACAAAAGGCTCAAGCATGTGTTCACGCAGAAGGAGTTGAATATGAGGCAAAGAAGATGGTTGGAATTGATGGCAGATTTTGACATTAATTTTCAGTACCCGGGCAGAGTGAACTTGGTGCCTGATGCTTTGAGTAGGAGGCCTACCGCTATGTTCCTTACTGTGCAGAAGGAAATAGTGGAGGACATAAGGAGGCTGGAGTTGGATGTGCTACTTCCTGGATCAGATTGGCAATTCATGATGTTACAGTTCCAGTCTTCTTTGATTGAGCAGATTAAGGATGCCCAAGTGGGTGACCTGTAGTTGCAGAAGTTTTGAGGTGAGGTGGAAGCCGGTTTGAGATCTGATTTGGTTATTCATACTGATGATTCGCTTTATTTTGGCTCTAGGTTGTGTGTACTTAGGGGAAAAGTCAGGCAGAAGCTGCTGGAGGAAGCTCATCGGTCCCTGTATTCTATTCATCCTGGTGGTACCAAGATGTACAGGGACTTGAAGCAACATTTCTGGTGGCATGGACTGAAGAGAGATGTGGCTAGATTTGTCGCCCAGTGCCTAATCTGTCAGTAAGTGAAGGCAGAGCATCAAAGGACCGCAGGACTTTTGTAACCTCTTTCTATCCCAGAGTGGAAGTGGAAGAATATCACGATGAATTTTGTGACAGCTTTGCCAAGGAGTCCCAAGGGTCATAATGCTATCTGGGTGATAGTGGATCAGCTAACTAAGTGTGCTCACTTCATTCTTTTCCGTGTGGGTCAGTCCACGGAGAGTTTGGCTGAGAAGTATGTTCAGGAGGTTGTTTGTCTGCATGGAGTTCCTGTCAGCATCGTATCAGATAGAGATACGAGATTCACGTCTCAATTCAGAGAGAGCCTGTAGAAGAGCTTGGGAACTAAGTTGAGCTACAGTACAGCATTCCATCCTCAGACGAATAGGCAGTCAGAAATGACGATTCAGACCCTAGAAGACATGTTGAGATCCTGTGTTCTTCACTTTGGAGGTTCGTGGGAAGATTATCTTCACTTAGCCGAATTCTCTTATAATAACAGTTACCAGGCGAGTCTCAAGGCTGCTCCATTTGAAGCTTTATATGGGCGCAAGTGTAGATCGCCAGTCTGTTGAGATGATATTAGTGAAAGGAAATTTTTGGGTCCTGAGTTGATCACGAAGACAGTTGATGTCGTGGCTCAGATCCGGAAGCACTTGCAGGCTGCTCAGGATAGGCAGAAGAAGTGGGCTAACTATCATCGTATTTGTGACAGGAGACCATGTATTCCTCAAGGTATCGCCTTGGAAAGGTGTTATCCGTTTTGGAGGTGGGGGCAGGTTGAGTCCTCGCTTCATTGGTTCATTCCATATTGTGGAACATGTGGGCAAGGTAGCTTACAGGTTCGCATTGCCGCCAACTTTAGCGAGTGTTCATGATGTATTCCATTTTTCTCAGCTCAGGAAATATATCAGGGATGACAGTCATGTGGTTGAGTACTCAGACTTGTCTATAAGGCCGAATTTGTCCTGTGAAATTCAACCAGTCTCTATCTTAGACCGTCGAGAGAAGGTGTTGAAGAATAGAGTCATCAAGCTAGTTCGAGTTTCTTGGAATCCTCACTTGCCAGGTGATACGACTTGGGAATTGGAGGAGGAAATTCGGGAGAGGTTTCCTCATTTGTTTGAGTAGCCTTTTTTTTATTTTGTTTTGTTT
Source organism: Hemerocallis citrina (assembly GCA_017893485.1). Lineage (NCBI taxonomy): Eukaryota > Viridiplantae > Streptophyta > Magnoliopsida > Asparagales > Asphodelaceae > Hemerocallis > Hemerocallis citrina. The sequence continues at coordinate 326,170,174 of CM030359.1, read as the reverse complement.
TGTTTCGGGGTTTGCCCTATGTACCTCTTGTATGAATTTCGAGAACGAAATTCTTCTTGTAAGGTGGGTAGGATTTGTAACCCCTATTTTTCCTATTTTGGATTTTTATTGTATTTTTATTTTCTTTCTTGATTATTGTATCTGAATTCTTTCTATTATATAATTTTCCTTTTCTTGGGTCCATTTATTTTCTTTTGGTCATTCCGTTCTCTTCTTTTCTATTTTTTTGGTTCAATGCAAATTTTGCTCTTCGTGATTTGAGCTTGAGTTATTTCGCTATAGATTCATCCCATTATTTTATGCTTGTTTTTCTCCTTTTGGAGCCTAAACTTGTACCCTAAACACACTAACCCGCAACCCAAAATTCCAATTCCTTAATCCCCTATAAATACCCATTATTAAACCCTAATTAATTCTCTCTTTCTCTCACCTCCACTTTCTCTATCCCTCTATCCCCCTCTCCCCTGTTTTCGTCTTCAACCCAAACTGAACCCAACCGCCAACCGTCGCTCCTCTCCCGTTCTCCGACCACCACCTCGATCCCCCTGTCACTATCGTCACCCCCGTGCCATCATCATCCCCATCACCATCTCATCCCCTTCGTCTCTCCGCTCGAACCCATTCCGCCGTCGCCACCACTACTCGTCACCTTCACCCTCTCCATTCACCCCGCAACCACCGCAGAACCCCCCACTGCCTCGTCATCGTCGTCCAAGCCCTGAACACCCTAGTTGTTCATCACCCCTATTTTCAAAGTGGAAACAGAGTCGCTCCTTTTCACCATCTAGCCACTGCCGTCGCTTCCCGGCCGCAGCGTTGCCACCACTAGTCGTCGTCGCCTTTGCCGCTGTCATCGCTTCCTGACCGCAGTCGCCGTCGAAGACTCCCGCCCTCTCTCACTCTCTTTGTCGAAGTTGAGGAAGAAGCACTGTGGAGCTTTTGGTGTGTGCTGTTCCGGGTGTGGGAGATCCCAACTCAGTATTTGCTGTTTTGCTAGATCTTGAGTTGGAGTTGCTAGTTTCGCCGTTTGGTGTTTTACATATAGCTCGCACGTGTGACCGTGGTTCGTCGCCCGGGATTCTAATCCCGTTATTCTAAATATTCGAATCTACTAAATAACAGGTAAGTCTCTTCTTAAACTAGTTGTTTGTTTTGTTCAAGTTTTCTTTGATCTCTCCAAGTAGATCCAGTCCTTTTCGTTATCGTACTGTTATTTGAAATTCTGTTAAGTCTATTGAGGGTTTACACAAGATAATCCGAGATATTCTTAACATCGTGCCGCTATCTTTGATCTAAAACCGAGTCCCCCTTGAATCTTGCATATGCACAATTACATGAAAAATAACTAGATCCATGTTGTAGACTCGTTTGATGAACTGAACCTGTTAGATTGAATTGATTTGATGAATTGATTACTATGCCTGTAAAATTGCATCTTAAATATTGAATTATGCATGTTAAATATCTAGCATCACTTTGATTATTAATTAGCATGAATTGTATGATTGTATGATTAAATTGTTGCCTATTCATATCAAAATAAATTTTGGATTGCCGTTTGTACCTTTTTGCATGAGATTTTCGACCATGTTTCTGTCGTATTTTGAAATAATTTTCTGAACATGAAATTTAGCCCCAGATGTCTAGTTTACTACCCTTTTACGGATTGGAATTTTGATGTGTAATCTGTTAGATATCAACATTTTAGTACAGCTGTGTCAGAATTTTTAGATTCACAAATGCATGCGTATCTTGCTGTTCCATAATTTATTTTAGCATGTTAATAAGAAAATAAAAAACTGAAATAAATTTGACTGAACTTATACATGTGTAGGAACCACCCTGAATTTTTGTAGATTTAATTGATGTGTTTTCTGACCTAATTTATATGCTTGAACACAATTTATAACTTGCTGCCGAACATAAAATCTGAAAAGAATAGGATTTTCACCCTAGCTTCTGTAGCTTTCATATGTCGCATATATATTCGCTGGAACCGGCGGAGAGTCTAATTTCTATAATTTCTGACGGATCTAGATTTGCTTCTCTGTAGTAGCGGTAATCTGTATTTTTGTACAGCAGGGTCATGCTATGCAGATTATGTGATTGTGCTAATTTAATATGTTTGCTTCATGATTTGTCTGTAACAAATCGAATTAGTCACACCTAGCATAGTACAACATTGACACCTTCTTGCATACTCACATAGGATGAAAATAAACTATTAACAAGCCGGGGTATTATGGGTAGACTTGGTAGTGAATGATCAGAAAATGTACTCAGTAAAGGCCTTCTTGCTCGCTTGAGCACTTGACATGGAAGGAGGAAAATATTGATTGGAAGGAGAAGTATTGATTGCAAATAATTGATTGTTAATTATTGATTGTAAATTATTGTTATCGACACCGAGTACACGATCCGTGAATTCACTATCAGTCTAAAATGTTCATTGTGTGCTTGCACCAAACCTGTGGAGTGGGACGCAGTAGTACGTGCACTAGATAGATTAATAAAATGATTAATAACCTGCATTTATTATCTCATGCTTGATCCTGTATAGAACTTGACTTGACATCACTCATTACATGTGTGATTAATTGTAGACCTTTGATATTATTGCCTGTCTTTGCTTTGTTCTTTGACTTTGATCCTGTCCCTTTTCCTTTGATATACATGCTTCATATTATTCTCTGTTTCTCTCTACTTGCTGTCCACGACTTGCTCTAAGGACATTATTTTCTTTCTTTTTAGAGATGGAGCATGGATTCTAGAGATGGAGCTGAATACGCTGCTTAAATCTATTTACTACCAGATTATTTGTTTGGATATTGTTATGACATTGTACTTTATTTTGGGCTTATGTTCCCAGATGTTGGATATTATTATTGTTGGACTATTTCATTTATTATTGAATTTATCTTTGATTCATGGGGTTATATCTTTCTTATGTGGCCGTGTTTATTCCTTCATGTTGCTGAGTTAGTCTGGTACAGCTTATGAATGGTGTTTACATCATTCGCTGGGCCTACATTACGTACTCGTATTCCGTATTTTGGGAAGTGGGGCGTGACATTTAAGCTAATATTTTTCATGTATTTTTGCTTTATTAGTAGTTTCTGGTACAACTGCAACCCCAATTTAGGCTATTTATGTTAACTAGCACTGTACCACTTAACAATATCAACTACTGCTTTTCAAGTAAAAGCGAGCTTTGGTTGAGCCACGAGCTTTCCACAAATTCAGTAACATACTATTTCCACCTTATACGTTATGTCAAAGGGCCAGCATCTTGTTTTGTGCATAAGCGAAAACACAAACTATTTCGTAGACTCACCAAGCTTATCTGTATAGTCCCTAGTAATGCAACTACACGGAGCAACATTTCAGATGAAGTTATTCTTACTCGTTTGTGATGCTGATAAGGTTAATAAAGAGATTGAAAAATATGATTGGATTATTGGATTTAATATAACTGTGTACAATGACTCCTATATATCAGAAGGAACCAAATACTAAACTGATATATATCCATTATGAGACTAAATATATATAATACAATATATAACACCCCATCTCAAACTCACAATGGGTCGAACATTGCGAGTTTGCCCACCAAATAACAAAATATCTGGACAGTATGAGACTTGGTGAAGAAGTAAGCAGTCTGCTGTGAAGAAGTAACAGAGTGAAGTGAAATGGTCCCTGCTTCAAAGCGCTCACGAACATAATGACAATCTATATCTATGTGCTTTGTTTGCTTATGAAAGACCGGGTTACTTGCAAAGTGCAATGCACTCCGGTTATCTGTAACACCCCGCAAAATTGGAAATTACAATTTTGCCCCTAGGTGTTACGCACGTATATTTTGTAATGTGTTTCACTACATATTTTGGATTCGTACTATTTATACATTGTCCGTATTGATTTCAGTCAACTAAAATATAATATTTCAATCCCTGGGATTTACGTGCTTTTTACGTGTTTTGATGCACGTGTTTCCACCACTACATATAATATTTTCTATAGGTTTAAATTATTTATTTATGTATTTAAATCTATTTTATAAAACGAAAATTTATTTTCCCCTTGTTTTGATTAAAATGCATTTTTCGATTTTCTGCACGTATAATGCACGTGCTCTCTATGTGCTGCGATTTCATCATGAAATACATAAAATTAGTAAATATATTTTTCTTATATTATTTTCGATTATATTTAATAATTTTTCATCGATAAAGTCAATTTTCGCATTTTAATATTTTACGTGCAACACACGTGTTTTAGACGAACATATTTGAGTGTATTTATTTTCTAAATAAATTTCGGAATGTGTAACACCCCGGTAATTTCAAAGTATAGTATATATGTATATATAATATATATGGGATGGTTATATATGAAATGGTTATAAATGGTGCTGTTGATAAAAGGAAATGGATGGAATGATATATATATAGTAATAATGAATGGTTATGGAATGGTGGGGGTCCCACCCGTGAAGAAGCCACACAGCAAAAGACCTTGCTGTGCTTGACCTAGTCAAAGCCACAAGTGGATGTGGCATTTGACATGTGGGCCACGATTTGGGTATGAAGAAGTGGGCTATAGCTTGTTGTATATAAATGAAATGGTAAATGGATGGAATAATTGAATAGTTGATATGGAGAGGGGGTCTCACGTGTGCAGGTGAGAGAGTGGCCGGTTTGGTTTTGGGGGAGAGAGAGATGAGAGTTAGTGTGAGAAAGTGGGGATGAGAAGAGTTTGTAAGTTATGAAAGTTACAAATGTGAAGAGGTGGACAAATGAAAAGATGGGAGTTAGGAGAGTTATGCATATGAAGAGTTGGTGGATTAATTTGAGAAGTTATTAGGTGAGAGATTTTGCAATATAGTCCCTAGCATTGTCCTATAAATAGCAACTCATTTCTCATTCTTTTTCACACCAAAAATAAAATAAATAAGAGAAAGAGAAGAATAAAAGAAAAGAGAGTAAGAGAAGTAAAGTTATTGTGCTTGGAGGATCTCTTGCTTGGAGAGGAGAAATTGCTAGGAGGAGAAGAGCTAGGAGCCCTTGAAGCTAGAAATGGTGTTCTTTCTTTCATGGTCAAGCTTCTATAAGGTGGGTGTCTCCTACTTTCTAATTGTAGAAATTGCATGCTAATTATTTTATATGACTAGTATGAATTGAGTGTGATATATGTAGATATATATAGAATCCATGCTAGCACAATATACAATAATCTTGTAAAAGTTAGAGAACAAATTGTTACCATGCTAATTAAGAAGTAGAGAAATAATCATATGGACCATGTTAGAATGTTTGCAAATTCTTGTAACAAGTATGAGCAATTATTAAAGAATATTTTTGAACGAAGAAATTACTAATTTATGCTTGATACCATGATGAGTCAAATGAAGAAAGAAAGAAAGATAAATTAGATTATTACTACAAAATATGTCTACTATTGCATGTTGTTATGTAAAAATATAATTCTTCATAAAAGAATTATCCTTGATGATTAAGAGACATGTTTTATCTTTATTACCAAAATTCAATTAGTTTGATGGTGGACATAAACTAGTCTTCATGAATAAAACTCCTAGAAATCAAGTTTTTTTTTGAGAAAAATGCAAAATCTATATCTAGAATGAGAAGGGAAATTATTTAAAATTATAAATATATATTTTAAAGAGTTTGAAATGAGTTTTGCTACTGTTTTTAAAATTTATCTTAGTCAAGAGAAAGTTTATTTCAATATCCTAAAGTGTTGGATCTTTGGATAAATGAATTTTGATAAAGAGAAACAATTTCAGAAAAGTATGAACAAAAGCATACAAATACAACTCTTAGACAGAAATTATAATTGGACTTATTGGTTAGCCAGTGAATACTATTTTATAAGAGGTCCTGGGTTCGAATCTTGATAGTTAACTTCTATTTTGCTTTACTCAATAAAAATCTGAAATCGGTACTATTGGTATAAAGTAATTTCTACCCAATTCATGACACAAGTCCTCAATGGACTTAGTGGCTAGCCTATTGGACTTTCGGCTCCGTTGTGAGTGGCCAACAGACCTTCTTTTAAATAAACTTAAGAGCAGATAATGAGTAGGTCAATTTGGTAAATAGTTTCGAAAGTGGGTCAGTTTGGTAAAAACTTTCAAAAGTTTCGTTTTACTGCAATTTTGATTATGAGTAGGTCAATTTGGTAAATAGTTTCGAAAGTGGGTCAGTTTGGTAAAAACTTTCAAAAGTTCCGTTTCACTGCAATTTTGATTATGAGTAGGTCAATTTGATAATTAGTTTCGAAAGTGGGTCAGCTCGACTTTTAAAAGTGTTTTATTTGGGTAAATTTTAGTATTCATAAAACATAAATGAAGAATTTATTCTTAAAGATTGTTTTTGTGTAATTGATAAGTTTTAACGAGGATTTGAGATAGGAAGAAAAATAAATGACTACAAAAGTATTAGTAAAGAGCATGACTTTTAATTTACAAAATAATGATTTAGGGTGAATTGAAATCTCTTTATTTCTAGAAATGCAATATGGTTGAGTTATGTCACTTTTGAGATCATGAAAGATTTTGTTGTGAATGAGTAAATCATGTTTAGTGCTAAAGATGAGACATTGAATCGTGTTAAAATGAGACATCGTATGAATTTGAAATTGTGAATGAATTATTATTTATTATGAATAACTAGATCATGAATAGTGGCAAGACTATGAAATGATTACTTTGTGGATAAGTGTTAAGACAAGATTTGATTATTTTTGTGAAGTGAATTGAAAGATGAAATTATATAAGTTTAAGACATGATTACAAAAGGGTATGTGTACCCATGTTTCTTGTACATGAAAGATTATGATTAAGAATTAGTAAGACTTCGGTTATCGGTAATTTTGAAAGAAAGAATTGATATGATTTTGAGATAATACCGTCGGGCGATCTCGTATTTTGTGAATAACTCCGGTATGAGGTAAAACTGATTCTAGGGTGATAACATATTCATGTCTTGAACTAAAAATAATTAGGCACTTAAGTGAAGATGTGATAAACTTGTGCAAACGTAAATGGGTGCTTCTATATAGTCGGCGGTGGATCTCCGTGGCTATAGGCCCAGTTGGTGGACTGTGGTTGCCCCATAGGAGATGGACTGTATTTTATCCGGGACTTAGGGTAGTCGACGGATGTTTACCAAACTCCAAAAAATATGTATATACTGGGGCTAGAAGGGCATTTACGGGATTATCATCACGATATAATAGCCAGGGAGGCTGGGGTCTGTTAATATAAGCCAGGGAGGCTAGCCAGGGAGGCTGAGATCCGTATCTGTGAAATAACTCTAAAACTTGTTTTATTACTGGGTAGTCTCATGGCGAGGGATCGAACCCTTTAATGTGGAGTACGTAGGCGCTTGCCCTCAGACCTATGTAGTATGGGATGCATAGAATCTGAACAAGTGTGCATTAGTGTCATCCTAGTATAGAATTGTGTGCATTAGGCATTAAGGCATGACATACACTTATGTTTAGAATAATCACCTTTGACACTTTACTTGTTCATTCAATCTTTTTTTGTGATTTGTTAAAGTATGAGACCGTTATACTATTCCCGGCATAGAGAGGATAGCCGTGTATAACCTTTCGTCAGTTGTAAGTAACTGACGTGCCCACAGATTAACATGCAGGTAATGGACTATTCGCGAAGCTATAAAGTGGATATGCTGGAGCTGTGTTATTTTAAAGATGTTGTAAATGTTTTATTGTAAATTTCATTCTTCCGCTGTGTAAAACCAAGTTGTAATTGAACTCTGATGTATTAGTGAAAAAGTTTTAAATTTTCCTTGTAAAATTGTACGAAGTGAAGTAAAGATCCTGTGAAATCTCGAATTTATTTTTATTTAAAATTCGGGGTGTTACATTATCACAATGAAGAGAAGTAGCGCCGGTGAGAGTTACACCCATATCTGATAATAGCCAACGAACATGAATAATTTCTCTAATAGTGGATGCTATTGCTCTGTACTCAGCTTTAGTTAAAGAAACATTGTACAACTGCCTGTTCTTGTTTCGACACGAGGTTAATGAATCACCAAGAAATAGACAGAAACTTGTGGTAGATTGTCTGGTGGTAGGATCACTCGCCCAATCTGAATCAGATTATGCGCGGCTTGGTTGGATGTGGAGGGCTTGAATAATAAGCGAGTGATAGTGCCCGAAGATATCTGAGGATCTGAAAAAGTGCATTGTAGTGAACTGATGTAGGAGTGAAAACAAACTGACTAACAATACTGACTGCATGGGCAATATCAGGTCTGGTCATGCATAAGTAGACAAGTTGTCCAACAATTTGTCTGTATCTAGTGGGGTCAAAAAGTGGCTCACCATATGTGGGATGACGTTTCACATGAAGCTCTAAGGGAGTGTCGGCCGATCGACTGTCAGAGAGACAAGCAGTGGAGATAATATCTGATGTATATTCTGTTGAGAAATAAGTATCCCCCGAGATTCATGGACAATCTCTAGGCCCAGAAAGTAGCGTAATCTGCCAAGATCTTTCATATGGAACTGCTGGTGAAGGTACTTCTGTGTAGAGACAATACCTGCAGGATTGTTCCCAGTAATAATCATATCATCAACATATAATAATAGAATGATCCTCACCTACGGTGATGAACGCATAAACATACAATGGTCATGTGAACTCTGACTGAAGCCAGCCTGGGTGATAACATGGCGAAAACACTTAAACTAGGCTCGAGGGGCTTGTTTCAGACCATATATAGCCCGACGCAAATGGCAAACATGACGAGGATGAGTAATAAGACCAGGAGGAGGATTCATGTAAACAACCTCAGATAAGGTACCATAAAAAAAAGTATTCTTCACGTCCATCTGGTATAATGGCCACTGACGAATGGCGGCAACGACAAGGAGAGTGCGAACTGTAGTCATCTATGCAACCGGGGCAAAAGTCTCATCATAATCAATACCATGCTCTTGAGTAAATTCTCTGGCAATAAGACGAGCCTTATGTCGCTCAATGGAGCCATCATAGCGATATTTGATCTTAAAAATCCATTTGCAGTTGACAGGCTGGACACCCACGGGTAATGGAACAAAATTCCAACTACCAGTCTGATCAAATGCACAGAACTCTTCTGCAATAGCTTCCCACCACTCAGGATATGGAATAGCTTCCTAGTAGGTTCTGGGCTCACGTGTAGAGTGTATGGCAGTGAGATACAATGAAATTGTGGTGAGTAAGAGGCTATGGTGGCAAAACCAAACTGGTCAGAATGGTCAGTGGCATCAGATGTATAACGAGCCGGTGGGATGCCCGAGGTAGAACGTGCAGACTGGCGGACCAGTTGTGGATAAACAGGGTGAGGAGGTGAGGTAGGTTGTGTGAGTGTATGTGGGAGTGGAGATGTAGGTGGTGAGGGGGCATGATGCTGTGGAGATGCAGGTGGTATCTCTGTAGGAGGAATAATAGGTGCAACGTCAGTATGTGAGGGGAAGAGAGCTAAAGGAGTGGGATCAAATAGAATGTGTGAAGGTCTGGCCAGGGAAAGAGACCTAACAACAGGGGAGTCAAGAAAACTAGCATCCTCAGGAGAGGTTAAGTAGTAGGGAGAGTCTTCCACAAAGGAAACATGTCAAGAAATACGAACATGACCCGTAACATGATCAAAACAATGGTAACCTTTATGTTCCAAACTGAGACATAGATGAATACACTTAGTAGCTCGAGCTTTGAGCTTCGTGCGTTCAATGGGGGAGAAGGAAAAAACAAGTGCACCCAAAGATACGGAGCATACTGTAGTCCGCAGGGAGTGACGAAGAGCCTCATAAAGTGTTGTGTCAGATAGAGCAGACGAGGGAGTGATGCTAACGAGACTGACAGACGTCATAACAGATTCAGCCCAAAAAGAACGATGAATAGAAGAAAAGAGTAAAATAGCGCGAGCCGTCTCAAGGATGTTACGATGCTTGCATTCAGCTACACCATTCTGTTCATGTGTGTGAGGACATGATTGCTGAAAGAGTGTACCATGAGATTGATTATCGATCTCACAGTAGTGGAAGTGTACTCACGAGCACCGTCAAAAGCAAAAGATTTTGATATTCACACCAAACTGAGTGTGAACCATATTTGTAAAGAACTGGTAAATATCAAGTATCTCAGAGCGTTGGCACATAAAAACACCCATGTGTATTGAGTAAAGTCATCGATGAAAGAAACATAGTAGAGTTAGCCTTTGTGAGAAGGTGTTGGAGATGGTCCCCATATGTCAGAGTGAATAAGTTGAAAATTGTGGGTGGTTTGGGAGGTACTTTAATGATTAAAGGGGAGGGCTATATGTTTGGCCAAATAACAACCTTGATAATCAGATAAATGAGTAAAAGAAAGAGAACCAAGGACACCACTATGGACTAAAGTCTTGAGTCGAGATGCACTAATATGCCCTAAACGTCTGTGCCACAGATCAGCATTAGAGTGTACAACACCAGTAATATGCTGATGAGATCTATGTGCATGAAGAAAGTCTAGGTGATATAGATGACCCTGTCGACTAGCACGCCGAAACTCCTGACCCGTATGAGAGTCGGTAATAGAACAATCGTCAAATTCAAATGTAATGACAAGATCACTCTCGCATAGTGCACTAATGAAAATAAGGTTTATGGATAAATAAGGAGCATAAAGAACATAGGGCAATGTGAGAGTGATAGAGCTAATAGATTCGGAGTGTGTAGTAAGAAGGTGTGAGCCATCGCTAAAGTTTAGGGATGGAAAGTGAGAGGGAAGTGTAGTGTTGGTGGTGAGCAGTATATAATTACTAGTAAGATAATGTGAAACACCAGAATCTAAAATCCAGGAAGAATTTATACTAGAAGTAATAGAGAATGCAGGGGCAGAAGGGCCAGTAGTGATAGACTGACCGAAGAGCTGGAATTCCAGCTGAGCAAGGCGATGCTGTAGATTAGCCCAATCAGTAAAAGTCGATAAGGCTAGAGTAATGATCATGGCCGAGGATTTAAGGGAAGAAGTGTTGTGATGAGCAATGAGACTGATGTCGCTGTGGCAGGAATCAAAGTGAGCGAAACTGCTGCTGGTGTCGGGATCGGGAGATGGATGGTGCTATCGGGTGCCGAAGTAGTGGTGGTGCATTGTGAGGGATGATGCTGGAAGGAGGAGGGAGGAGACCGGAGTCAGGATGATGGCGGTACTACATGTGTCTAGAGTAGAAAAAGCACCTGCAATTTTTTTATTTTATTTTTTTCGATTTTTTGTTTTTTTTTTCGGAATTTATTTTTTATATTATTTTTTGGAAACTAAGAACGGGTTAGGGGAGGGTTTGGTTTTCGGGTATATGGAAAGAGGGTTTCGGGTAATATAGGGTACGGGTCGGGTATGGAAGTAGAGATAGGGTATGTATTTTGGTTTGGGATATAGAGCCTGGGTACAGGTTTGAGGGTTGTGAATAGGAACGGATGGGTATGATGACTCTGAATTTAGGGTTTGAGTAAAGTGGCGCCTAGGGCTTTAGAGTTGGAAGATAGGGAAAGAGGGCGACTAGGGTTTCGACGAGGAGATTCGGGATGTGGTGACAGGTCAGGGGTCGACGACAACTGGCGGCGGCTCGGAGTTGGTCGGAGATGGGTTGAGGGATTCAGGATGGAGAGTGGTCGGGATGTGGTGATTCGGTACAATCTTTGGTGCCGTCGGGGGTTTCGAGATAGAGAGTGGTCGGGAGATGGGTTTATGGAGCTTTTGGATGCAATGGGATTTTGGAGGAGAAAGGAGGGGACGGGGCAGGGGTCGACTGGAGGATGACGTCGACGATGATGGCCGAAGTTGAGTTCGTCTGCTTCTTCATGTGTTACTTCTTCTTCTTCTTCTTCTTCTTCTTCTTTTTCTTTTTTTTTTTTTTTTTTTTGGCTATTGGGATTCTAGGATTTTGATGGGGAAATTAAGCAAAAGAAAACTTGCATAATTGTGCTCTGATATCATGAATAGGTTAGCAGAGAGATTGAAAAATATGATTTGATTATTGGATTTAATATAACTATGTACAATGATTCCTATATATAAGAGGGAACCAAATATTTTCCGATATAAGAATAAATATATATAACACAATATCTAACAGATGCAATGACGTGAACATTGCGATAGTATGAGGATCAAATCCCCGCCCACTTGCTACTGTTGGCAGTCTTTTTCCCTTTTTCTCTCTGAACATTTGAACCGGGAATCATTTGCATGCGTTAATGATAGGGGGTATAAGATGCTCCACTACTTTCTTTTTTGTGTCGTCATAAAGCAACTAAAGGGAAGGGAATTGTTTCAGGAAAACATTCATTCGTTGCATCAATGGCTTCATCCCTTTCACAACTGTTTCAGGTTATATATATATATATCCATACATCATAAGAAAACATTCATTCGTTGCATCAATGGCTTCATCCCTTTCACAACCAACAACTCCTCTCTCTGTTAACCTCGAGACATTGAGCTACATCAATGGCATGTTGGAGGCATTCAAATCCTTTGACTCTAACAACGACGGCATGATCACTGTAGACGAGCTTGAGGGCATCATGGGATCCCTCGGATACAACACAACTCGCCAAGAGATTAGAGAGATGATGAGTCGAGGGGATGGCGACGGAGATGGGCACATGAGTGCCGAGGAGTTCCTCAGGATTCTGATCAACACTGTACAACTTGATCTAGGTGAGTTAGGTGGGCTACTCGAGACTGGCTTATCAGCTCTCGATGCGTATGATGTGGATGATGAGGTTGCATCGACAACAGTGAACGGGGAGAAGCTTTACGAGGCGTTGAGTTGCGTGGGGAGGTTGAGCATGAAGGATTGCTTGGATATTGTAGCCTCAATGGATGGGGATGGAGATGGAGCTGTTGATCTTGATGACCTGAGGCTCATTGTTCAGGCTCTACTCTAAGAGTACAATCTATGCTCTAGCTATATTACACTTGGTACAACTCTTTATATGCGTAGTCTTTTAAGAGGATCGCTTTACTTAATTGGTTCCACACTGTGTAGAGTGGATGCTTACATATTGTATATCTATCTATGTCTGAAATATTTGAATAAAAGATGGATAAGAGTTAAAACAGATGTTATGTAATTTGCGACTGCGGCATGTACAACCAACCCATATTCCGGAAATGGGTCTAACCACAATCGTCTTTGCTAAAAATAGCAATCTTCATATTATACATATAGCAAAATATCGTTTGCAGCAGTGGTGAAATGCTATAATATAGCAATCAAAAATATAAAATTATCGAACGGAACTCTAAGTTCTTCCCGCGAAAAATAATTTTAAAGCATTAAACACAACTTGAAGCTCCGTCGGAGGTGAAAAAAAACACCCTTGAAGTTCCGTCCCTGGGACCTGTCACTTCCAACCTTCTTAAACCCACACTATTACCCCTAAGTTGGCCACTAAGAGCATCCACAGTCATGATTGTCAAAAAAAGGCTAAATACATATTTTCATATAGCATATTGAGCGCTTGCTGCAGTCGTCCAATGCTATTTTATAGCAATTTAATATAAAAAAATATCAGACGGACTTTGTAGATCCGTCGTAGGGAGAAATGTATATAGAATGAATTATTTAATACATTTTTTTCGTTAGACGGATCTTCAAGAAGGAAAAAAAAACCAAAAAAAAAAAAACGACAGACGAACTTTGAAAATTCGTCCCACAATTTTAAAATAATTTTCTCGAATTTTTTAATAATTAAAACGAATTTTTTGTTGAAAAAGGATGGGCCCCCCTTCACTTGGGGGATTCAGCCTAAAACAATTTTTTTAATTATTTTTTATTATTTTTATTTTTATTAAAATAGTCGGACGGACTGTCTAGTTCCGTCTGACGAAATAATTTTTTTTTTATAGTGGGACGGATCTATATAATATGCATTTTTCTTATATCCGCTCATATATATAGCAATCTACTGTCGCAAAATCGTCAAAATATGCATAAATAGCAAACGACTGCAACGCTTTTTTAGCTAAAATATGCATATTATGCATAAATAGCAAACAACTGTGGATACTCTAATTAATATTAACCCTTAATTAACCCCTAATTAATTATCTAAGTATATTTAACTAAGCCTAAGTATAATTAATCATATATTAATCAAGCCTAATTAACTTGAAGTTGGACGGATGGTGAAGTTCCGTCCAACACAAATTATTTCATTGGACGGATGGTCTAGTTCCGTCCAAGGTAAAAAAGTAAAAAAAAACATTTTAATATTTGGGACGGAACTTGAAGTTTCATCTGATGTAGTAAAAAATTAATTTTTTATTTGGGATGGAACATCAAGATCCGTCCGATATAATAATAAAATAATTTCTTATTTGGGATGGAACTTGAAGATCCGTCCGCTATAATATGCATATTCTCAAATCGCCTTTCAAATATAGCATTCTTCTGTAGAGATTTTGCCAAAATATAAATAAATAGCAAACGACTGCAAAGTCGCAATTGCTATAATATGAATAAAATAGAAATTTAGCAAACGACTGTGGATGTTCTAACAGGCAAGTATTTGGATGGCTGAAAGTATGACTGTATTGGGGGATCACGTTGGGTTAGGTTCACTGATCGAAGTGAATCATTATAGCATCCACTGTCGTTGGCTAAAAACTCAAAAATTAGAAATCGATTTAGAAATATACCTCACAGTCGTTTGCTAAAAATCCATAATTTAGGATAGAAATGAACACTAGTTGCTAAACTTAGCAGCGCCTTTAGACAATTGCTAAATATAGGAGACGGACGATGTTCATCCGTTTGACGAAAGGGACGGATGAAGATATGTCGTCTAGTTAAATAAAAATAAAAAATAGATGCGAGACGGATGATGGTGTACCGTCTCTCATCGATTTATAATTTAAAAAAACACATTATTTTTTAAATCGTAAGTGAGCGACGGATGAACTTCATCCGTCCCTCACTTGTGCTTTATGTTTTGGCCCACACCGAAATGACAGTTTTACCCCTTACACTCCAAAGGTATAAAGGTAGGGTTTTAATGTAGGTAGGGGTAAAATCGTCTCCACGCCAACGGATTAAATAAAAAAAAGAAAAAAAAAAACAAAGCAAACAACAGACGTCTGGATTGTTTCTTTGTTTTTTTTATTCTTTTATTTGTGTTTTCAACGAACCAAAAAATAAAAAAATAAATAAATAAATAAATTACGACAGACAGAGGAACATGCACCGTCCAACACAATTTACATAAAAACAAAAAAAATCTCAAACGGAGCATGAAGCTCCGTCTGTTCATTTTTCACTATATTAAAAATCAACAAAGCGTTAGACGAAGGAACAACATCCGTCCAATTCATTAGTTTATGGAGTTTTAGAAATAACGATAGCAGGGATATTTCCTAAAAGCTAAACCCTCATTGCTAAATATAGAATACAAAACGACATTGGATGCTCTTATAGTTCGCTGATAGACTGGATGTTAATGGAGTCGAGGAGCATTCATTTTCTTTTCTCCCATAATTTTGTAAGATTACCTAAAGTGAATTATCAAACAAAGAACTTAAAAAGCGAAACTACCAAACATATCTCTCTACTAAACTAAGATTTGAGAAATTAGAAATTATTCTGTACTGACCCACCTTTTGAAATTATTTACCAAATTGACTCACTTTGAATAATATTTACACAACTGACCCAATTTTGGATACGGCAACATAAAACGCTATTTGTAACAACAACATATGTTATTTTGATGCAGTTGTTGCCAAGAGCAATATCTGGAAAAAAAAAAGATAATTCCGCTATCTGGAGTAATTGCATCAGTTCATTTTCTCTCAGTCGTAAACTCTCTCACTTGAAAAAAATTATAAGTGTGGAAATATCTTATAACTGATACTGCTATCCCTAACAAATGCATTGAAATACCTAATGCTGCTATTATAAATAGCGGCAACAGTTCAAAGAATATTTCAAATTTTTATTTTAGACATTTAACGAGAAAAAAAATTGAAATCTTCTTTGAACTGATGTCGCTATCCCCAATAGCGGCATCAGGTATTTCTTTGCCGCTATTGAGGATAGCGGCATAAGTTCAAAAAAGATTTCAGATTTTGATTTTAGATCTGTTTAAAGAGAAAATTTTAAAATCTTCTTTGAACTGATACCGTTATCCCCAATAACGACGTCAAGTATATTTTTTTTCAAATCAGAGAGTTCACGAATGAGATGGAATGTAGTGATACCGTTACTCCAGATAGCAGCATGATCTTATTTTTTTTACAGGTGCCGCTATTGGAAACAAAGGTATTAAAATAATATTTGTTGTTATTGTCAATAGCATTTTATACTGAAGTCTCCAACACTGAATTAGTTGGGTAAATATTTTGAAAAGTGGGTTAATTTGGTTAAAATTTTCAAAAGGTCGGTCAGAACGGAAAAAATTCAAAAAACTTATAGGGTGGAAGAAAATGAATACAACTAGTTTTGGAGGGGAGAATACACCTCTGGTGTTCATCTAGACTATTAGGGGAACCTAACTTGAGCCCACATTGGAATTTGTCTTGGAAGTTGCAATTTTTTTTTCTAATTTGAAAAATTTTGAGTTAAAAATAAAAAATTTAAACAGTTATATTAATAAAAAAAAAAATTTTATGAAAGAAAAAAAACCTAGGGAAATTTCTGAGGGGTTGCCTTATATATAAACCTGGCAATCCCGACCCATGACCCGTGGGTACCCGCAGAGGCGGCCCTAGGATTTTAGGGACCTGAAGCAAACTCTCAAAAAGGGGCTCCACATAACAAAAAAAAAAAAAAATGATTCATGTATTAGAAAAAAAATAAAAAAGTATACATGTATTGTTTCATTTTCGCGAAGATACAGGTAGCTAGGTAAGAGTTTCATTTTCGCGAATTCGCTAATATAAATTTTATTTTTTTCCTAAAAACGGGGCGCCCCTTTTTCTGGTAATTTGGGGGCCTGATGCAAATGCATCGGCCTCTTCCATGTTGGGCCAGGCATGGGTACCCGCAGGTGTACCTGTACGAACCGGGTACGGGTAAAGAATTTTTTTATTATATAAAAAAGTGGTTACTTTTCAACCCGGCCCGTAAGCCCACGGTCAGGTCGGTTATACACACTGGTACCTGTAGGTATCCGTGTATTTAAATAAATTAAATTTAATTAAATGTTCATCAACTTGAGTTATAATTTGTTCGAATGTAATTAATTTTGAGACTTTAGAAACTTGTTTGTTATATGATTTCATTATTTTGATTTTTCTGTTGTATGTTTTGATTGTGTTTAGATTTTGTTTAAACTCAATTATGTTTGCATGCTTTGAAACTTGATAGCTCTTTCTTTGCATGATTGGAAAATTTATTACTTTTCTATTTTGGTTGATGAAATGATAAATTGAACTACTAGTTGAATTTTGAATGTTTTTTTTTTTGAAGAAAAAAGTGGAATATGGCCACCCTGATTCATTAATAAGAGTTTAACGAAACAAACCCAGAGTACTGGGTCAAATTACAAACTACAGACAGAAAATAGAACATACATGAAGCAATATGACCCGTACAAACAACAAATCCCTCCAACAGCCCTGGAGGGTGGACCGACGAACAAGCTCGGTCTAGCAAAATTATGTGTACGTCAGTTTAGCTTCGTACACCGCCTCCACGACACATGCACACCCACCTGAAACTAGTCTGGCAGGATTTTACCACCTGCTGATCCCTACCTTATCCTCGTTGGGGGACCCTATCTTTGCGCCCAAGCCCTGTAGGCCGAATTATGACATCACGGCACATGCACAGCAACCGCACCCTCGACAATCTCTAACACTCATCCTACAAATGTGCCAACCGCTCCCACAGCCGCTACCAAAGAGAGAGCCGTGCAGAGGATACCTTCACATCTCTCATGATTGTGCTTTCTCAGGCAATTTCTCACCAGACCACTATCTCGCTCCCCCCACCAAAAACCACGCTCCAAGAGAGAACCGTGGAGAGGATACCTTCACATCTCTCACGCTCTTGCTCTCTCTGGCGATTTCTCACCACACAGACTCATCTCGATTCTTACTCTCAAACAAACACCCAAACACCCACAACACAGGACCTCGCAACCATTGCCGTTTTGAGCACTACTAACGAGGGAAGAGGCAAAGCTATTAAGAGACAGTGGCCTAAGCTGGAGGAAGATCAATAGCATGATAGTAGGCGCTGTTAAGACGGCACCGGCGACATCATTGAACACCCCAAAAGTTGAAACAAGTGAGCGCACATCATGGAGGGACCCCATCTTCGGGCCCAAGCCCCACAATCGTGCAATACAATGTACTTCACACTCCACACCTCCCACACCAATACGAACACCACGTATAGGGTTGTAGACACCCGAAGTCAACCACACTCGCCGTCGGCTTTGGGACCGGGGTGCACTAGTCACTGTCACCAGATCCGAAATTAGCCATCGTCTAAGTCGACGATACGGACGGTCACCGTCGGCTTCGGGGGCGGGGTGCACTAGTAGCCGTCGCCAAATCCGAAATCAGATCTGGGTTTGAAGGCCAGCGACGTGAGAGAGGGGGGTGGAAGGCCAGCGCCTCTCGACTCGAAGCGTACGACGACGGTAGAGAGGAGCTCGACCGGTGGAGCAACGGGATGGAGGAGCTCGATGGCGGGAGGGGGGCAGCTCGAGGGTGGAGTGGCGGCGGGAGAGGGAGAAGCATGAGAGAGGGGATAGACAATGGCGGCGCCGGGGGGAGGGGGGAGGGGGAGGGGGGAGGGAGGAGGCGAACCCGCCGCCTCCAAGCTCAGATCTGCTTTTCTTTTTTCTCTTTCTAGGGTTTTTTTGGAGGAGAGTTTCTCTTTCTAGAAACCCTTGAATTTTGAATGTTGATATCATATATTTATTTGAACAAGGCGCCTACCAAGGCAACAAGAAATAAGCTTATTAAGTGATCATTCGTGATTCTTGATTACATTGCTTGTTGTTTCAGTTATTCAGTTTTTGCTTTTACACTTTTCTTTAAAATGATAATATGTTGGTTACGTTTATAATCAATTATTCAATTAATATTTTTTAAAAAATTTAAAATACCCTAAAACAAACTTTAAAAACCCTTAAAATATTGGCGGGCACCCGCGGGCCGGGTCCAGGTCGAGACAAAAATAATTTTTTTCCTACAGTCACTTTTCGACTCGGCCTGTTGAACCCGTACCGATGGGTACCTGACCCGACCGTTTGCCAGGTCTACTTACATAAAACTTGGATGGTTGAACTTGCAGATCAAACTTACTCTTCTAAAAAGAAAAATGCCAAGAGTTTCTATCTATCTATTATAGTCTATTGAGCATCCACAATGGTGTTTCTTATATTTGAGAATATGGCAGAAATAGAAATAGGAAATAGAGCTAATGTGTGCAGTGGTCGTTTGCTAAAAGTTTCTCAAAAAATATGTAGATGATACAACATGTATCGTCTAGCAATGAAAGTTTAAAATTTTAATTTATAATCGTAATAGACGGGACATGTTGTCTCGTCTCTCCAAAAAAATTTTAAAAAATTGCGTGGTTCACGCAATTTTTTAAAAATTTTTAGGAGAGAGACGGTACCAAAAAATAATAATAAATAAATAAATAAATAAAAAAATCAAGACATACGGGACATGTTGTCCCGTTCGTAATTTGCGGGGTGAAATTTTGCCTTTGGACAAAAATGGGGTATTTCGTTCGACGCTTTAGTCTTTTTTAAAGATAAATTATTGTGTTCCCCATGCTTAATTGAAAGTGAAATAACATTTTTACCCTTGGGGTTCACTTTGAGTTCATATGAATTGCATGCTATCCTAACTTCACAGAATGTAGTGCCACTTCTCATCTTAATCTTCAAAAATTTTCTATCCGCCTCCCAATTGAAATTCTGTTCTCGATCCATACAAAAAAAATGTCTTCGACAATCAAGAGATTTATTGGGAGAGTCAAATCTAGACGTTGGTCAGAGTCCGCACAATCACACAACAGAAGTGAAGAAGAAACAACTGTGTCTGAGAATTATAGCGATCCATCGGAGTGGATCAGAGTTGTCAATGATCGACAACACATACATAAGCTAATTACCGAGAATCCTATAGGTGGATTTGTTACATTCAGAGGGAATTGGAAGGGTCCGATAAAAGCTTCCAAGCTAGTTTGCACTGTCCCTCTAATTAAGTAGTTGATCGACAATGCCGACTGGAACCTTTTTTTACTATCTATACAGAGAAGTCCTTGGTGCGCCTTGTTGAGGCTTTGGTTGAGAGATGGTGGGACATGACCCACACTTTCCACCTTCCAGGGGGCGAGTTGGGATTTACCCCGTTAGATTGGGCAATGCTAACGGGATTATCTATTGGAGTCGATGATGTACCGCCGTGTAACGATGATGCATACATCTTCGATGTTGTCCGTCTAGGTTCTTTGCAGAAATTACATCAAAAGATTGGAAATCCCATGGTATACGTTGCTCGTTCTTAAAGAAGTATTTTCAAAAGAATGGATCGATGCCGCTAAGCTAGATCCTCAAGTGGCAATGAAAGTTGCTAGAGCTTTCTTCATGTACTTTGTGGGTGAGTTTCTTCTGCACAATGCTTCTTCAGTAGTGAGATGTGGTTTCCTTGCTGCTTTTGAAGATCTGAACCTAGTTGGCACGCATGATTGGAGAAGTCCCACATTGGCATTGCTATATATGTCTCTGGACTCTTGTAGCAGACTGAAAGTCAAAGCATTTAACGGTCTGTGGCAAGTACTCGAGGTAATATTACGAAATATTAATAACATGGTCGTAACAATATCTAAAATATATAATATTAGTATTTGGAATATTAATAATACATATTAATTGATGGTTTTATTTCAGTATTGGGCATGTGAATACACAAGTATTTGTACACCGATGAGTGATAGAACCGTAGATTTTGTGATTCATTTACAAAATGCAAATATTAAACCTAAAATTGCACTGTGGAATCGCAAAATTTTGGATCAGAGTAGAACTGGTTTGATCTGTTAGAGCATCCACAGTCGTTTGCTATAATTTCTATTTTCTCAAATTTTGAGAAAAATTTGAGAATTGACCCCCTGCAATCGTTTGCTATATTCTCAAAAAATAGCAAAAGGTGAACAGTGACTTCTCATATATGAGAAGCGGAGAAGCGAATATAGGAAAATAGAGGACGGAACATGATGCATCGTTCCAAAGATTAAATTATTTTTTATTGTAATCGGACGGGAATAGTTGTCTCGTCCCGTAAAATTGTAATTTTTTTTTTTTTTTTTAAATGGGTCGGACGATACAAGATGTATCGTCCTTCCCATTTTCTAAAAAAATAAAGGCATCAGCCTCCAACGGGACATGATGTCCCGGCTGTTCACAATTTGTGTTCGGCCGGGACATGATGTCCCGTCCGAGGCATGCTTTTATTTTTCTTTTGGTTTTTTTTTTCTTTATCTTCCCACTTTACCCCTCCAACGGCTCTTGGGTTATATTTGAGAAAATTAGCAAACGGTATGATGTTTGGAACGGCTATATTCGTTTGGATCAAACGGCTATATTTATTTTCAACGGCTATCTCATCTCCTCCATAAATACTAACTATGAAACAGAGCAACACAAATCAAAAAGAACAACAATCCTACTTCAACTTCTTCACTTGCTGTGAAAAATATATATTTGGAAAAATGGCAAGCAAGGGTTCAAGAGGCAGAGCCTACACCACTACTGAAGATGTGATTATTTGTCAAAGCTGGATATCAATCAGTCAAGATCCAACGATTGGTGTGGACCAATCAGGTAGCCAATTTTGGCTTCGTGTTTTTAACACATTCAAAGCTCTATTAGGTACTCCAACCGATCGAACGTGGAATTCGCTTAGTAGTAGATTTCACATTATATCGAAAGAAGTCTCTCTATTTGTTGCTAAACTGGCCAGTGTAACAAACAGAGCTGCGAGCGGAACAAACGAAGCTGATAAGGTATGTTGATCTGATACTTTTCATTTACTTATTTGAAATGTAATTTCAAAGTTAATATTTTTTAACGACGTTGTTGTTATCTATTATTTAGATACGAGAAGCAAGAACGGAATATATGCAATCAAGTGGAAAAGCTTTTCGATTTGAAGAGTGTTATCAATTAATGAAAGATTTGCCAAAATTTTCTTTACGTACCACACATGTGTTCGAATATGGCTCCGGCACACAGTTATCTGAAGGTGGTAGCAGTCAACGTGCGCCTCTAAATATTGACTGTCCGAACTCGGATGTAGGGCAAGGTGGAGAATCGTCTACACCTCTCTCCCATCCACCTGGACGCAAAGCAGAAAAAAGAAAGGCTAAAAATGCCGCAGGTAGTTCTGACGATGCTATGCTTGAAGAAACCAAAAGATTTAATTCCTTCTATATTGATACTCAAGAACGTAGGATAAGTGCGACAGAAATGAAACTCGCATTGAAGAAAAAAGATCAAGAAATCCATGAGCAAACTGAGGAAGATCGAATAATGGGTTTGGACTTGACTCAATATTCCGACGAGCAACGTTACTATTTTCAATGTAGACAACGCCAAATTATGCAAAAAAGAGGTTTCATTCGGGATTGACATGTTAGTCTAGTTATTCTTGTACTAGTTTTAGATTAAATGGAGTGTTCCTTTTAATAGTTATGTATCCATTTCAAAATGTATTGTCTGCTTAATTTTTATTGAATTATAAAACATTGTCTATTTTCATTTGAAATTGCAACTTTGAATAGCACAGTAAAATATTAAAAAAACGCGATTTAATTTGAACTTAAAGTTACGAATACCACAAACATAATTTTAAAAACCCTTGCAAACATAATTGTTCCACTTAAACATAGTAATAAAAAGTACATGAGAAAAACCACATCTTGAATATCTATTACAATTGTCAGTCGGCTTCTCCAAATTCGTTCCAAATATGGTCGACTAAATCTTGACGGAGCATATGATGTTGTTGTCGATCATGTAAAACAACATTGCGTGCCATACGAGCTGTTTGTTCACTTGGATGAGTTGTAGTAGGTGTTACCGCAGTAGTCGACGAGCTTTGTTCGTAGTCATAATCATGTACATCTTCTTCTCGTTCATCTTCAACAATCATATTATGTAAAATAATACAAGTTTTCATTATATAAGATAAACTTTCTGCATCCCACATTCTAGCGGGGCCTTTAACAATTGCAAATCTAGCCTGTAAAACCCCGAAAGCACGTTCGACGTCTTTCCGTGCACCTTCTTGCATTTGAGCGAACTTTTTCTTTTTTTGTGTATCTGGTGCAGTATAGGTTTTGACTATAGTGGCTAATGGGAGGTATATTCCGTCTGCCAAATAGTACCCCATAGTGTAATGATGATTGTTGATAATGTAATTAGCGGGTGGTGCACAACCATTCAGAATATCATTAAATAATGTAGAGCGGTTT
The DNA here is from genome assembly GCA_017893485.1 of Hemerocallis citrina. Lineage (NCBI taxonomy): Eukaryota > Viridiplantae > Streptophyta > Magnoliopsida > Asparagales > Asphodelaceae > Hemerocallis > Hemerocallis citrina. The sequence continues at coordinate 326,146,643 of CM030359.1, read as the reverse complement.
AGTACGTTCAAATCATTATTGCTACCTGGCATCCCAAAAAAAGAATGCCAAAACCAAAGATCATAGGACGCGACTGCTTCTAGTATGATTGTAGGCTCATGGACATGACCTGTATATTGTCCATGCCAAGCTGCAGGGCAATTTTTCCAAACCCAGTGCATGCAATCTACACTACCCAACATACCAGGAAATCCACGAGATTTATTCTCGTCGAGAAGTCTATTTACATCAACTGCATTGGGTTTTCTTGTATATTGCGGACCAAAAATATTCACAATCGCAATACAAAATTTACGTACCGTGTTTAGCACTGTCGTTTCCCCAATTCTGACATATTCATCGATTGCATCAGCAGAAGAACCATACGCTAAATAACGCATTGCAGCTGTTACTTTCTGATAACTTGACAAGCCAATAGCATTTGTCGCATCTACTCGTTGTTGGAAGTATTGATCGTACCCAACGCATGCTTCAAGTATCCGATTGAATAGCACCCGTCGCATTCGAAAACGACGACGGAAAATAGTGTCTGGAAAAACAGAATTTTCACAAAAATAATCCCGCATCAAACGGTTGTGACCTTCAACTCTTTCTCGACGAATATAACGACGATGCATTTCTCGTTTTGAAGCAATATTACATAAAGCTCGTTGCTGCATACGTTTGTTGAACATTATTGCTATATCATCTTCTTGATCCCATTCATCCTCTGAGTCAGTGGAGGTTGAAGAAGAATCATATTGAGACATTTTTTTTTTTTTTGGCTAATGTTGCTCTTTCAGAAGGAGGTGAATAACTCTTTCTTGGGGATCAACTTAAATAGAGTAGATTGGTTCATATCTCCCTTCACGTGAAGCCACAAAAAACCAAAAATAATAAAGTTGTGATGGGAATGCATTGATTCACGAGTTTTGACCAAGCTACAAGCCAAAAACTTCAAAAGACAAGATTCCAATCCAAAAACAAACTAGACAAGTCTTTAAATAATAATAATACAATACCCAAAATACCCTCCCAAGTTCATTTGTCCAAATTATTACAAATGAACAACATTAAAACTAATCATATTGGCTATTAGCTACAAATGACGGTGTGGCATCTTCAGAACCAGATAATTGTGACTGTCGCGATGTAGATACCGATCTCCTTCCTGAAACTGCTATTGGTGGAACCGATTCTCGTAGGACCATTTCATCCGTTATGAATTTTCATAATAAACAATTATTTCTTGACAATTCCTGGCAGTGTCTGTACAACTCCTCCTACAAATGAAGTTGTGATATTAAGATAACATAATTATAAACATAAGTATAAACATCTGTTATGAATTTAAAGTTTTAATGTCTTACATATGATTGACTGCCGCGTTGTTCAAACTCAAAAGTTTCCATGCCCAGGTTTCTTGTCACTGTACCGCCCGTGAACAAAGGTGCTTCTACTACAGGCTGACCATAAAATGCCGGTTTCTCAAGAACCAATTGTGTAGGATATTGCGAGGGCAACCAAAAAGGAGGTGCTGGACATGGCAATTGAGTAGATGGATCACTACAACTAGCTGCTCCTATGAAATCTATGTTAGCTCCATGTGATAGATTCGGCATAATAGGACCAATTGATACCTTAGCCCAATACTGATCATACACATTCTGCGGAACAATACTGACTAATGTTGAAGCATCAATAGGGGTAGAGAACTCATGTGGTTTCATTCGAGACATAGTAGTAGGAGGTATTTGGGGTATAGCAACTTCCCCAGTTATTTGACGATAACATCGATCGCCGAGATACCAAACCCCCTACATTGAAATAATACTTCACACAAAAATTCTGAAGTAAATTATGCACTGGATCATAATAAATGTTTAAACAATTACCTGACTGCCATATTGTAAGATAAGACGATGGCGGGATAAGAAGATCGCACATTGAATATCATACTCTCGCTCATATGACGATCTATGATATGGTTGCCATATGATAGATGCTGATGACCTCATCTCCAGTTGACTCCTTGCAATGGAGATATTGTAACGAACCAAGTCAGTTCTACTTGGATCCAAATTTATGCGATTCCACCTTGAAATTTTGGGTCGAATATCCGCTTTTTGGAATTGAGTATCAAAATCTATGTTTCTATCACACATTGGAACACAAATACTTGTGTATTCATATGCCCAGTACTGAAATAAAATGATACAAATTAAAATCTATTATTAACAATCAAAAGATATTAATATTTGGTATTTGAGAAAATACTAAAAATTAACAAATGATTATATTTGTAAGATTACCTCAAGAACTTGCCACGGACCATTAAATGATTTCAGTTTCAGTCTGCTACAAGAATCCAAAGACATATACAGCAATGCCAGTGCCGGAGTGGACCAGTCATGCGTGCATACTAGGTTCAAATCTTCAAATGCCGCAAGAAAACCGCATCTCACGACTGAAGAAGCATTGGGCATGAGAAACTCACCCACAAAGTATAGGAAGAAAGCTCTCGCAACTTTCGTCGCCACTTCCGGATGTTCCATAGCCTGCTCGATCCATTCACTCTGAAAATACTTCTTCAAGAATGAGCAGCGTATACCTTGTGATTTCCAATCTTCCGGTTTGATTTCTGCAAAGAACCTAGATTGGACAACATCGAAGGTGTATGCATCATCGTCACACGGCGGCACATCACCGATTCCAATACATAATCCCGTTAACATTGCCCAGTCTAACGGGGTAAATCCTATCTCACAACCTGGAAGATGGAAAGTGTGGGTCGTGTCCCACCATCTCTCAACTAAAGCCTCGACTAGGCGCGCCGAGGGCTTCTCTGTATCGATAGAGAAAAAACGTCCCCACCCAGATTTGTCGATCAAATCCTTGATTAGAGGTACACGGGAAACTAGCTTCGAAGCTTTTATCGGCCCTTTCCAATTTCCTCTAAACACAACAAATCCACCGATGGGAGCATCGGTAATCACTTTATGTAGGTGTTGTCCATCATCGACTACGCTGACCCACTCCGTTGGATCGAGCAAATTCTGAGGCGGAGCTGTTTCTTCTTCGCTTCTGTTTTGTGATGGGGCCGACTCAGACCAACGCTTAGATTTAACTTTGCCAATAAATCTCTTTATGGATGAAGACATTTGCTTGGTTGTTGAAGAGGACCGAGAGCTTGATAAGTGAGTGAATGGGATATTTTTTTAAAATGCCGAGAGGTCAGTATGAATGGGGTATAGCAATTTTGTAAGGAACAAGGAATTAAAAGAAGAGAAGGCTAACCGTTTGGGAGAGCCAACCTTCCATTTTATACAAAATAACAAAGGGGGGTAAAATGGAGATTTGGCATGGAAAGTTGGGAGACATATGCTTCTCCAACACTCAAAGTGAAAACAACATTCCCACGCCACAACTTTAATCCCCAAAATGGCGCCACCTCTTATGGACGGGACATCATGTCCCGTTCCAACCTAAATTTTTTTTTTTAATTCTTCTTTGCGGACGAGACACCATGTCTCGGCCCGCTCAAAAAAATTTTGTTCCGACGATACATCATGTATCGTCGCAGGAGGTTGTCGAAATTATTTTAAAGGGACGATACAAGGTGTTTCGTTTGACTCATTTTTTTAAAGCGACGATACATCTTGTATCGTCTCAGAAAGAAATAAGAAAATTTTGAGAAATGACCAGTGCAGACGATGCAATCTGTTCTATTCCTATTCGTTTCATTTTGCCAAAATATAGCAACTACCATTGTGGATGCTCTTATAATATCTCAATGTCTTGGAGTCAGTTGGAGATGAGGTCATCAGCATCTATTATATGGCAACCATATAATGGATCGTCATATGGGAACGAGTATGATATTCAATATGCGATCATCTTATCCCACCACCGTGTTATCTTCCAATATGGCGATCAGGTAATACTTTATAAAGTTATTGTTTCAATGCTTATTTTTCTTCTGATTACTTATAGCTGTGTTTTATTAATATAAAGGTTGAGGAACACGGCGCAGACAAGTTCGGCGATCTAGATTTTTTTGACGCTACCCACAAGAAATCAGATGGCCAATTTGTTTCCACAACAGCTGCGATGATATCGGTAATTTTTCTTCATGATGTATGCATTCTTTGATTTGTTAAGTCGCTTTGAAGTAAATAACTTATATAATTTTATGCCAATTTGTATTTTAACAGAGCACCGCCAGAGTCAATTATTCCGAACTGTCTTCCACAATGGCCTCCGACTCTGCCACATCTGACTTTGACGCATTATCACTTCAGCGTCATGCTTTGATCGAAACAAGAGGCCCAGAGCGCCCTGGCCCTGTGCGTGGAATGGGTTTAGGCCCAACGCCCACTCAAGTCTTCGAGGCTCGTGCGTCTAGTGCTGAGGATCCAAGAGATGAGGAGATACGCTCTCTAAGGTCAGGTTTGTCACAGCTTCAAGAGGTAGTTGCAGCTTTGGTGAGGCAACAAATTCCCGAACCAGCCATTCCGACACAGGTTAGAAATTGTAACTTAGAATATACACTTGAATAGTTTAAATATCAATGAAACACGATTTTTTAGTTGAATTTAATAAGGCTACTCGAGTGTGTCTAGTATGAAGGTTGAACATGCTTTTTTTGCCACATTATTTATGAGCATGCTGTTTGAGTTGAAATGGTTTGTATTATTCCAGTTTCCTCGACATTCCCTTCATTGTAGAGGTTAAATTGAACATCAGTGTTTCTCCGAATTAGTTTGTTGCATTCAGACTTCTCCTTATTATATGTGATGACCTAGTAATTACTTCGCACATCATATGTCAGTTTGTATTCAATCTTCATGAGGTTGTCATCTTACATATACCTTCAGTTAAGTTGATTTTTCTAATCAAACACAAAGCTTGTGAAGTTAGGGAACACAATCAAACAACTTTTTTTAATATAGATAAGAGGACATTGACAGTGATGCCCAACATAAGTTTGTTCGTTTGATGATCAGTAGAGTAGGAACTGAAGCTTAGGGGTTTCTAGCTTTAGCTTATATGATCAGTAGAGTGCTAACTAGCTAAGTCATATAAGATCTTCTATTAAACTTACATTTTTATAAACTGGAATCAAAAGCTTGAAGTGAAAAATTATATTTAACTAAGAAGAAGATTGTAGGGTATAGAGGCTAATAGAGGGTTTTAGCGACACAACCAGACTGAAGTTGCACAACAAGTTTTTAATCCAATATGACTTGTAAAATATACCAGTATCATAGTATTAGAAGAAATTACAAAAAATAACAATAATAGTATAAAGGAGGCAATTTGTAGACCCTATCAATTGCAATTGGTGCAAAAAAACAGAGTGTAGTATCGCTATACTGAGTGTAGAGTGGACACACTAAAAGCTATATCCACAGAAGTTCAATTAAATAGAAGAAAGGTGAGGGACATTTTATAATATATGAAGGTACTTCATCAACAAAATTTTATGTAAGAACATGCATTAGAAAAATAAGTGAGCAGGGTTGGAGGATTAGGGATCATTGCCAGGCAACTTAATGTATATTAATTTTCTGTTTTTGAGTGCTATATCTTTGTTTCATATTAATAATCTGATGATGGACATAGTCTATTTACGCCATACTAAACAGAAAGGAGAAAAAAGAGTCTGTGTAGTAACCTTACAGAATTGGGATAAATAGGATCCTGATCTGTATAATGTTATCTGTGAAGCTTCTTCTATGGTTTTGTGGATAGAGAAAGGGAGGAAAGTAATTGGTAGCTTTTGATTGTAGGTTATGTGTTGGATAAGAAGATTATTGTTTCACATGGTTTATTATTGTTGATGCTTGTAGTAATTGGTAGCTTTTGATCTGTATTATGTTTCACATGGTTTATTATTATTGTGCCTATAAGATCTTCTATTAAACTTACATTTTTTTAAAATCCTACCACATAGCATGTCATACATTTACTGTTATTCCATTTGGATGTGGTTGCTTTATTAGACTTAGCTAGTTGCTCTTTAACCCTGCAAAGTTTTACCTAATCTTTTTGTACAATGTGACTTACATAGTTTCAGAATAGAGTTCCAACGAATTCAAGTCGGGCAAATCCAGAGAACCAAAGCGAGCATGATGGAAGCAACGACGACATAAGGAGGCGTGCCCATTAAGAAAACCTACTAATTGCAAGCCTTTTTTTTTTCTTTTTTGGTGGTGAAATTATTTTGTATGATCAAACTTGTTAGAACTTTTTTGATGTAAACAGAGCTATATGTAACTTGATACTTGTGTGAGTGAAAAACTGGATTATGAATTTTAGAATGCAGAACTTTAAACTTCCTAAGTTGTGTATGTTAATCAGTAGAAAATATAATGAATTTTGTCGGTTAAATTTTTTATTGTTTTATTGTGCATTACTGGAAATTGTACAGTTTTTTTCTGTTGTAAAAAATATATATATACAAATTTTCTATTGAAAAAGGTTGCATATATTTTTTTTATAAAAACTACCCCAGCATTTTACGAAACATCGATGTATATTTTTAAAAATTAATTATTCCAAATTGTAAAAAGAATTATATTTTTTAAAATATATATACCCCGGCATTTCAGAAACGCCGGGGTAGGCTAAAATTCGATTTTTTTAGAAAATTAAAACTAATATACACCAACGCTTTTACAAGCACCGGTCTTTGTACAATGAATACCGGCGTTCATTAAAATGGCGGGGAATCCTGCCCATGATTGCGCGGCATGCACAGCACCGGCATTTGGTGCGGCGTTGTTTGACACGCCGGTAGGGTATTCACCGGTGTTTATAAATGCCGGTGTATCTATAAAAAAACGCTGGTGATTCCATCGACGGTTGTAGTGTCTAGGTGTTGTTTATTTGAAAATGTAATAATATATGAGGGACCTGAGTGAGGCCAATTTTATTGGTGGAAGTAAAAGAGAAATGGGGTATTTTTTAATTTTTATTTTTATTTTTTTTACTCATAGTAAATTTGTGATAGTCACAATGCCCCACAAGCAAAGCAAGCGAATTCTCTTGGCCAAATATAATAGTTTGCCTTTATTTACAATTTTATTATTTTTCATGTAATCGGTGATTTGGAATTTTTTGAAAAATAATTGAATTTTAAAGGAACAACGTGGCAATTCTAGTAGTATTATTCTCCTAAAACTGATTTTTATGGGGTTGAATTGGTATATATCAGTGAAAGCTTACTCGAAGACATGTCATTGGGGAGAGGGGGGGGGGGGGCATGAAGTTTTGTGTTGTTGCCTCGTGTATACATGGTTTCTAATATATCTACTCTATGTGTTGAATTTTTTTTCCTTTAAAGATACGTCATAGTGTCGGAGATGTCTCGTTGTTTCTGATCTCGTCAAGAGAGGAAGTTGGAAGCGAGGATTACAACTTTTATGTCATGTATAATTTTCTCTTATGATTGAGGATGTTTTTAAACATCACTAACAAAATGGTTAATATTCCTAATAGCGACAATGATTCGTATCTTTCCAATAACTGAAATAAGATTGTGTTGGATATTGCTAAGCATTTGCACATATAGTCGAAAAATGTGGTAGAAAAAGAGAGAGAATTGCAGGAGAAGGGGGCTCACCACCGGTTGTCACTATCGCCACCCACAAATGAGCTCGTCATTGAATTTGTGTAACGCCCCAAATTCCATACACAGGAAATTAGTGACACATCCAGAATATTTTACTTCAATTTAGCACAAACACAGTACACATTACAGGAAAAATTTAAAACTTTCATTACATCATTGTTAATTACAAATATCAGAGTAATTCACACAATAAATCACAACTTGTCATAATATTCAAGCTTCAGTCTTCCACTAGAATCTACGTCAAACTCAAGTCTATGCCACCCATTGAAAAGAGTTCTGCAAAACTTTCAAACTATGGACACGTCATTTGAATTCAACCAACCCAATGCTAGTAGCAATAGCGATCTTCCAATTTTCAACAACCAACAGATTTGATGCAAAAATAAAAAAAAGAATAAGGCGGAACGTAAATATATTCTAAGTGTAACAGTGTATGTCATGATCCTGGAAATCTAATGCACAAACAATTGCACACAATGCTCATTTCTAATGTATGCTTATATGGAATTCTATGCTGCCCGTACAACATAGTTCCGAATGCAAGCTTCTAACATTTCTCCTCATTTTAGGGTTTAATCCATCGCTTTGCAAAACTTATATCCGTAAAAAAATTCAAGATTTAGACATCCTGTGAGTATTGGATCTCGCCCTGAATTACTGGAGATCAATCTGTATCCGTTTTGGAGAATATCTCACTCCACATGTCATCCTGGAGCCCTCATCACACAAATGTCACATGAGCTTCGCACTCGTCCCGGAATACTAGAGATCAATTCCACTCCGCAGTCATTTTGGAGCCTATTTAATCACTCGTCCTTGAATACTAGAAAATATCTCACTCCGCGGATAATCCTGGAGCCCTCTTCTCATATTCTCTTGCTTCATTACAACTCCTTTCAAGTGCCTATCCTTATAATCAAACATAAACAGCTACTACCTAGAGCTAGCTCACCTACCGGACCGATCTCAACAACATATGAATACTAGCCCAACCTGGCTAAATCTCGCATTCAATAAATCACAACCTGCCGGTATCCTGGGTCTTGCACAGCCTCTAGACTCCTCCAAAATTAGGACATCACACCGATTCACATCCTAGGGTTTTCTATGACAAACCCTAACTTGTTAATGTAATCCCAATATCTAACAATTATTAACTACCCAAGAATCTCTAGGTCAAATCTCAATTAGCTAGATTTATTCACATATCTAATATGTCTTTTAATTAGTACACAACTGAAAAATCTCATTTAAATCTTGATCTCACACACAATTAATCTCATCCCTAAATATAGATTTATTTTGTAAATAATAATAGGTTCTATCAGTAGATTTTATTTAATAAACAACTCATATTTATCAATTATTAAAATTGAAGCGATCTAGTCTACAAACTAGTTCTAATTCGATTAAATTAATCACTCATAACTCAAATCTAGATTTAACCCATCAACTATTAAAATTGGAAAGCGAACTAGACTACAATTAGATCTAGGTTGAATAATCAAAAAGTTCCTTATTTAATATTGATTATCTCTTCCGAAATATTAATATATTTATTTTGATCAACTATTAACATTAATAAAAGCGATTCAAGGTTGAACAACTACTTTCTAAAAAATAAAATTAATTAATTTACATCTTAACTAAAATATACTGATATGGGTCAGATGACGTGGCCCCTTCTGGGCCACAGGATCCCCTCAGGAAATGTGCGTCGCCGGATCATCCGGATCCGCCACGTCAGCATCCGAAAACCGCCCGGGCCTCTACCACGTCAGCTTGGAAACTGCCCGGGCCTCTGCCACGTCAGCCTGAAAATCGTCCGGGCCTCTGCCACGTCAGCCCTATACCGCTCAGGTTTCCACCGCTTCAGGCCCACGGGCAACCGGGTTCAGACCCGGCCCCAAACGAGTCCAGACCCAGTTGACTTCTCCTATAAATACCAGACCCTCTCCCCCTTACTCAGGTAATCAATCTTTTCCACTAAAAACCCTAGTTACTGTTACCCTCTCTCAGTAGCTGACTAGATCGTCGGAGGGTCTGCCACCGGGACCAACCCCGGTGTTCCTAGACCGTCTGCAGGTACACGAGACCTCGGATCCGAGCCCCCTGATCCGAGCCGAGCATCCAGCCTCCACCTCACTCCCACCTACTTCCGTACCGTTCACCCGGCTGAGGGTCGTCTGCACCAGAGCTTCTTCCACCTATACAAATCGAGTAAGAACTCACACCTGGTGCATCCACACGCCTCCCAAAAACAAACCGCATTAGGTTCATGCTGTCTGTGTGAAACGCCTAGTGCGTACGCCGACCCGAGTCCAGCCATCAATGGCACCCCTTCTGCCTGACCTCGCATGGCGCCCAAGGCCAAGAAAACTGTTACCTCTGTGCATCGGCAGGACGTGCCCCTCCAGGGTGCCGACACCGATGCTCATTGATCCAACAACCTCAGAGTCAGTCACGGACACCAACCGGGGGCCTCCCGACCAGTCCAGCCCGACCTACGAGGGGTAATCCAGAACCGGCAGGCCAGCCGGTCTAGGGGAGGGGCCGCTTCCAACTCGGCCCCGAACCATCCCAAACCTCCATCCCAAGGGTGAGGGCTAGCACTTAGCCGCGTCAGTTGGCGCCCACCGGCTCAACAAAATCGGGCCGAGCGAGCCCCGGTCACCCACCAGGAGTTCCAAGATTTTTGAAAAGAAATCATGGAGGCCATCCGGGGACCCCCCCCATCGATGACAGCGTCCGCCGCTCTCGCTCCCGCTCGGATGCCGAGGCCAGCGTGTCTCGCATCCCGACCGTCCAGCCGGAGTATGACGATGACATCTTGAAATGCCTCCAAGAAATGGAAGACCGCCTTGACCACTTCGGCGGAGGCGGCCCTAGGTCGGCCCATGGATACAGGTCCGTCCGACCTCCGTTCTCAGCCGCCATCTTACAGGAGGAAATACCCCGGAACTTCTGCCCACCTCAATTCGAGACTTATGACGGGGAGGGCGATCCGGCTGATCACATGGAGGGCTTCAAAATCCTCATGATGATTCACAGTGCATCGGATGCCCTCCTGTGCCGCACCTTCCCCGCCACCCTCCGAGGTCCGGCTCGGGAATGGTTCTCCAAGCTCGCCTCGACTCTATCTATTCTTTCGACCAAATGGAGGAAAACTTCCTCGCCCACTTTGTAACCAGCCGAAAGGCCGAGAGGACAAGTGCATCCCTACTCGGCCTCCGGCAGAAGGAAGGGGAGTCACTCCGGGTGTTCGTCCGAAGGTTCACCGCTGAGGCACGGTCGGTCTCCTCCCTCGACTCAAGGGTCGCCTCGGCAGCATTCCGGCACAACATCCGTCATGGACAACTGAAGGCCTCCCTGGAAAAGAGGCCCCCTATAGATTTCCCCAACCTCCTCAATCGGGTCAAAAAGTACATCCGAGCTGAGGAGGCCCTGAATCCAAAGGACTCGAAAGAAATCCCCGGGAAGGGAAAGCGCAAGGCCGACGAGGCTGAGCCAGCAAAGAAAGTTCTAAGGGACGGGGGTGCCACCAAAAGGGTTCCTCTGGTCCCTCACTTCGAGAGATACACTCTGCTGACGCAGAACATGTCAACCATTCTCTTAGCAATCGAAGACAAGGACCTCGTGCAATTCCCCCCGCGGCCAAACAACAACAACAATTAGAAGAGGGATCAGCGGTTCTACTGCCACTTCCACCAGGACAACGGGCACGACACGGATCATTATCGTGCGCTGAAGGACGAGATCGAATCCCTCATCCAACGAGAGTACCTCCAGGAGTTCAAACGGGAAGATGCTCGGGACCAGAGGGATACGAGGAATAGGAGGGTTTCCCCTCCTCCTCGAGCGCCCAGACAGTGCCCCGAGCTGGACCAGGAGCCTGGAGAGCCCGAGGGTCAGGCCATCTTACATTGCGTCCACGGTGGGCCAATGGAAGGGAAGTCTAATGCTTCCCGTAAGCCGTTCATCCGGGATGTCAACAATGTCCAGGGCCCCCTCTCCCTCCAGGTCCAACAACTCCTTGTCTCCTTCTCAGGGGAAGGCCTGGAAGGAGTTCGGCTCCCGCACTGTGATGCACTTGTTGTTAGCCTCAGCATGGCGAACTTCGAAGTCTGGCGCATCCTCATTGACAATGGAAGTTCGGTGAACATCCTCTTTCTAGAAGCCTTCGAGAACTTGAAGCTCTCCCGAGATAAGTTAAAACCAGCCGGATACACTTTGCATGGATTCTTCGGCGTCTCGGTGCCAATAGAGGGGATCGTCACTTTAGACGTCACAGCTGGTACGATCCCAAACCGAAGGACCGAGTCAATGGACTTCATGGTTGTCAACGTCAAGGTGGCTTATAATGCCATACTCGGCCATCCCGGGCTCTGCTTTCTCCAGGCTGTTCCCTCTACCACCAGAAGATGAAGTTCCCTACCAACACTGGTGTCGGAATTGTCCGAGGAAACCGAGAAGCTGAACGATCGTGCTACATGACAGAGATCGGGGGCGAGGTATTCCCCCTCGATGCCGTCGAGCTGCAGCCCGAGAGAACCCAGCCAGAACTGGAACCGACAGACGAGTTGGAAGAGGTCTTGTTCAAGACAGGCGACACGTCAAGGTGTTTCCGAGTGAGCTGTTCCCTTTTTCCCGACCTCAAAGCCGCCCTGATCAGCTGCATTCATCGCAATGTCGACCTCTTCGCCTGGAAGCCCTCTGTCATGCCTGGTTTCTCCGAGGATCTCATCATGCATAAACTCAGCGTGATCCCCAGTTTGAAGTTGGTCATCCAGAAGCGACGTAAGTTCGCCCCGGAGCGACAGCAGGCGGTAAACACAGAAGTAGAAAAACGCTTGTCTGCTCATTTCATACAAGAGGTCAGCTACCCGGAGTGGCTGGTGAAAATCATAATGGTCAAAAAGGCGAGCGGGAGCTGGAGGATCTGCATAGATTTCACTGACCTCAAAAAGGCGTGCCCCAAAGATCCCTTCCCTCTCCCCAGCATCGACTCTCTAATCAATGCCACATCAGGTCACGAGCTCCTTTTCTTCATGGATGCCTTCTCCAGCTACAACCAGATCCGAATGTACCCTCCCAATATAGCCAAGACGTCCTTTGTTACGGACCAAGGGCTTTATTATTACCAGGTCATGCCCTTCGGGCTGAAGAACGTCGGTGCCACTTATCAGAGACTCGTTAACTGAGTCTTCAAGAATCAAATTGGGCGCAACATAGAGGTGTACGTCGACGACATACTCGTCAAAAGCCAGCAGAGACAGGACCACGTCGCCGACCTGGAAGAGGCCTTTGGGGTCCTTCGGACCAACAACATGAGGCTCAACCCGGCAAAGTGTGCATTCGGCGTCTCCTTGGGAAAGTTCCTCGGGTTTATCGTCAGCCAGCGCGACATCGAGGCGAACCCCAAAAAAATCAAGGCCATAATAGACATGGCCCCTCCCAGGAACATCAAAGAAGTCTAGAGGCTGACGGGAAGACTGGCAGCCATCAGCCGTTTCCTCTCCAAATCCGGAGAGAAGTCCCTTCCGTTCTTTAAGGCACTAGGCGGAACCGGAGGGTTCAAATGGGGTACTCAGCTACAAGAGGCGTTCGCCCAATTGAAGGAATACCTCGCCAACCCTCCTATCCTCAGCAAGCCCGAACCAGGTGAGCCACTCTGGCTCTATCTGTCGGCTTCGAAGACCGTGCTCAGCGTCATCCTCGTTTGAGAAGAGGAAGGAGTCCAAAAGCCTCTGTACTATGTGAGCAAGGTCCTGCTCGATGCCGAAACCAAATATTCCAGGATGGAGAAAATAGTATATGCCCTTGTCATGGCCGCATGGAAGCTCCGCCCATATTTTCAAGCACATTCCATCCAGGTGCTTACGGACCAACTCCTAAAGGCCGTGCACTATAAGCCCGAGAGCTCGGGACGACTAGTCCAATGGTCGATCGAGCTCAGTCAGTACGACATCGGCTATCAACCGAGGATAGCCATAAAAGGGCAGGCCCTCGCCGAGTTTATCACGGAATGCACCATCTCCGAGCAACCGGAAAGTAAGGAAGCCGACCAGACGTAGGAAGTTTACGTCAACGGTTCCTCTTGCGAAGCGGGTAGTGGTGCGGGCATCATTCTGCGGGGTCCAGACGGCTTCCTCCTTCAATATTGCCTCTGCCTCAACTTCCTGGCCTCTAACAACGAGGCTGAGTACGAGGCCATGATCGCCGGGCTCACCCTAGCTCATCAGGCTGGCGCTAGATAGATCAGGGCCTTTAGTGACTCTCAGCTTATGGTCAGCCAGATCACGGGAGAGTACGAGACCCGTGACGATCGGATGATCAGGTACCTGGCCGTGGTCCAACAGCTATTGGCCTCCTTCGATGTGTCGGCAGTCCTAAAGATCCCCAGAGAGCAGAATGCCCAGGCCGATGCCCTGTCAAAGCTAGCATCCTCATCCTTTGAGGGCCTCGACCGAACCGTGCTAATTGAAGTCCTATTGAAGCCAAGTACAGACTTCCCTGAGGCTCTCTACATTGAAAACGGAGCTTTCCCCGACGACTGGACCACTCTTATTAAGAAATTTCTAATCAAGGGAGAGCTCCCCGAACACCGGGCCGAAGCGAGGCGGGTTAGGGTCCGCTCAGAAAGGTTCGCCATAATCGATGCAACCCTCTTCAAAAGGTCCTACACAACCACAGATGGCAGACCCTACCTCCGCTGCCTGACCCCTGATGAAGCGAAGTACGCCCTTAAGGAGCTACACGAGGGGATCGGCGGATGTCATATGGGAAGCCGCTCGCTAGCACGAAAAGCTTTGAATCACGGGTACTACTGGCCCACTATGCTGCAGGATGCCCTCGTCCTAGTGAAGAAGTGCAGTCCCTATCAACGGTTCTCCCCCGCGAAGAGGGCTCCGCAAGCAAATCTCCGTTCCATGGCCAGTCCGACCCCCTTTGCAATGTGGGGGATAGATCTGGTAGGCCCATTTTTGAAGGCAACTGGCCAAAGGAAGTTTCTCATAGTGGCGATCGACTACTTCACGAAGTGGTTCGAGGCAGAGCCATTAGCAACGATCACCGAGCAACAGACCCAACAGTTTTTCTGGAAACACATCGTCTGTCGGTTCGGGATCCCACAGGTGCTCATCACGGACAATGTGACTCAGTTTGCGGGTAAGCATTTTTGAAAGTTCTGCGAAAATCTCAGGATTCGACAGCGCTTCTCCTCGGTATGCCATCCCCAGTCAAACGGTCAGGCCGAGAATGCGAACCGCCAAATCCTCGATAGTCCCAAGAAACGACTCGATAACTCTACCAAGGGGTTATGGGTCGATAAGCTGCCAAGCATTCTCTGGGCCCACCGGACGATAAAGAGAATCCCCACAGGGAAGTCGCCATTCAACTGACATACGGCACGGAGGCCGTCATTCCACTAGAAATCGGGATCCCTTCACCCCGGATCATGGATTTCGATGAAGCAAGCAACTCTGCTCAACTGCTAGCTGACCTGGACCTCATAGACGATGTCAGGGAGAAGTCCGCCATCAGAAGGAGCATCTACCAGCAAAGGATCGAAAAATTCTACGACAAGAAGGTGCGTCCCACCGACATCAAACTCGGAGATCTCGTCCTCCGGAAGTTGTCTATATCCAGCCCCGACCAGAAAAGGAAATTGGCCCCAAATTGGGAGGGCCCTTACAAAGTATCTGAGGTTGTGCGTCCGGAAACGTACCGCCTGACCAACTCAGAAGGCAAGGCTATCAAGAGGCCCTGGAATGCGGAGCACCTCATCAAGTTCCTAGGGGGAGAAGACTAGCCTCCATCTTATGTAAATTATGAAGAATGTAATCGGCACGTCGTGCCTCGTTTTGTGTAAAGTTCAAATTTGTTGTAAATATGCCAGCTTTCTTAAAACAAGTTTGAGGCTTCGTATTGATTCCAACTAAAAAACATGTTTTGGGCCTGGCGCGCGGATAGCACTGCGAGCCAGAAAAGCTTTTCTTACAAGCTTACGGCTCGGCGCTCAGATACCACCGCGAGCCAGAAAAGCTTCTCTTACAAGCTTACGGTTCGGCGCTCGGATAGCACCGCGAGCCAGAAAAGCTTCTCTTACAAACTTTCGGCTCGGCACTCGGATAGCACCGCGAGCCAGAAAAGCTTCTCTTACAAGCTTACGGCTCGGCGCTCGGATAGCACCGCGAGCCAGAAAAGCTTCTCTTAAAAGCTTACGGCTCGGCGCTCAGATAGCACCGCGAGCCAGAAAAGCTTCTCTTACAAGCTTACGGCTCGACGTTCGAATAACACCGTGAGCCAGAAAAGCTTCTCTTACAAGCTTACGGTTTGGCACTCAGATAACACCGCGAGCCAGAAAAGCTTCCCTTACAAGCTTACGGCTCGGCACTCGGATAACATCGCGAGCCAGAAAAGCTTCTCTTACAAGCTTACGGCTCGGCGCTCGGGTAGCACCTCGAGCCCGAAAAGCTTCCCTTACAAGCTTACATCCAGGCAGTCGGGTACGTCCGTACCATCTTCCTGAGAACAAGTGTGGGGGCTCGATGTCGACCCTGAGCACGGCCGAGGCTTTCTTCAAAGCACCTCGACCATCGCGCTCGGCGGCGACCTTCAGCCACGCCCATTACTGGCTTTCTCCTCGGTGTGGGGGCTCGGCATCTGCCCCTGGCATTGGTTGGGGCTTCTTTAACTTGATCAACCCATGCGCACAGCGGCAACTGCTAGCCACGCCCGTACTGTCTTCCTGAGAACAAGTGTGGGGGCTCGACGTCGACCCCGAGCACGACCGAGGCTTTCTTCAAAGCACCTCAACCATCACGCTCGGCGGTGATTTTCAGCCACGCCCATTACTAGCTTTCTCCTCGATGTGGGGGCTCGGCATCTGCCCCTGGCATAGGTTGGGGCTTCTTCAAGCTGATCAACCCATGCGCACGGCGGCAACCGCCAGCCACGCCCGTACCGTCTTCCTGAGAACAAGTGTGGGGGCTCGACATCGACCCCGAGCACGGCCGAGGCTTTCTTCAAAGCACCTCGACCATCACGCTCGGTGGCGACCTTCAGCCGCGCCCATTACTGGCTTTCTCCCCGGTGTGGGGGCTCGGCATCTGCCCCTGGCATAGGTTGGGACTTCTTCAATCTGATCAACCCATGCGCACGGTGGCAACCGCCAGCCACGCCCGTACCATCTTCCTGAGAACAAATGTGGGGGCTCGTCGTCGACCCCGAGCGAGGCCGAGGCTTTCTTCAAAGCACCTCGACCATTATGCTCGGCGACGACCTTCAGTCACGACTACTTCGGCAAAATTTTCATTAAGGTTTAGAGCATCCGCCTTCGGCAGATGCCCTGAGCCTCAGGTCGATTGGTTGACCCTCCTCTCACCCGCGAACAACTTGGCGTTTGCAGTTTTCGCGAGCCAAAACTCCGAACTGTTCGAGGACGGCAGTGGAGCCATCGACCCTCGGCTCTCTCCTACCCTCCGAACCAGTTGGTCGGCCCACCACTCACCAACGAACAACCCGGGGTCTTACGGCCCTCAAGACCAAAATCCCGAATTGTTCGAGGGTGATTGGTGAACCTCCAATCCGGAGCCCTCAGAGAAATTTTAATTTTGGGGCGCCCACCTTTGGCAGGCACCCTAGTTGAGTGAGATCAGACACACTCACTTCTTGACAACCAACAAGGGGGAGTGGGGGTTATATAGCCCCCTGAGGCGCGCAGTTATTGCGTCTGGGAATGCCAAACGGCGGAAGGCGAAATGTCGCCATAAATACTCACGGAGAGGCAAAACGTCACCATTAATGACTTATCGAAAGACGAAACATCGCTGCGTATGCGCCCATTACAGCAAGTCACCTCGGTGGCAACCTCTCGCGAGTCGAGGTCAGCAACCGTTCTCGCCCAATAAGACTCAAGGTTCAGGAAATCGAATGCTCTTATTATTTCTCATGGCTTACAACTCAATGAACATCGGTATAAAGATAATGAACAGCTTACAACTCACTCACATCCAGCTTAAAATTTAAATTCGACGCTCCCTTCGGGGCTCCTATCACCCTCGGCCGGAACAACCAGGGAAGAGACCCCTGCCACCAAGCTTCTCGCATCTTCTGGCTGGGTGCCCTCCAATAAAAATGATAGAGACCGCCCCGGGGTCGAGTTGCTCGCCTCCTCGATCAAACCCGTGCCCGACACCAACTTCAGCCTGCGGATCTCCAACTTCTTTTCAACAATGGCCTCGGGAAGGAAAGACTCCGAAGCCGACCGCCCACTCGAGGCATCCGAGATGGACCAGTCCGTCTTGATCACCCACCAATCCTGGTTGGCTATGGCTTTCTTCAGACGAGCCACCTCCAGACTAAGCTCCCTAGACTTGTTCATGAAATAGTTCACTATGGCGGCTCGGTCCCGAGCCTATTTTCGCTGGCGAGCCAGAGCTGCCTCTATTGCCTCCTTCCCTGCTCGGACCAGGGATCCCTCGGTAGAAACAGGGTCGGCACCCAAGACCTCGTGCGTTTATCAAAAGACGAGAACAAACATCACAAAGGAGAGTGAGAAAATGTGCAAGTTACGAAGCCTCGGCCAAAAAAGTATATTTCATTACTTTCGAAAATAGGGATACAAAACTGCGGTGGCCAGTCCGCATGAGGCATGTACATTCAAAAAAGAGAAACCCTGGTCTATGCTTGAGGGGGGTGGCACCTCATCGTCAGCATGGTTGCCCCCCATCTCCTCGCCACCGGGAGGCGGCGGAAGGTCCAGCTGCCAACCGTAGTGGAGGTGATCCACGTTCTACTCCAGGTAGATCCTCCGGAAGTGCTCCTTGGCCTGGTCGTATGCCTCGTCCTGCACCATGATCAGGGCCTCCACCGATGCAGCCTCCATCCTCGCCAAGGCCTTCCACCCCTTCTCCACCTCCTCTTCGATCCTTTCCTTAAGGTGATCAACGTCCTTCTTGTGATGCTCGAAGATCGAGGCCATCTGGGCCTCGTGGACGACCGCCATGCTCTGAGGCTCCTTCAGATCGTCGGTCACCTTATTCAACTCGCAGAGATACTTCTCCACGTTCCTCCTCTCCACAATGATCTCCCTCTCCAAGCACTTTTGGAAGTGCTGCCCGTGGAGTATCGCCCGTCCGAAGGAGAAAAGGTCAGAAAAAATTCCACCAAGATCAAACCATATACAAATACAAAGTATCAAGCACTTACCAAGACCGACACCTGAGACCAGTGCATGAAGGCCTGGTCAGCCGTCTTGAACACAAGCGCCATCCGATCCCTCTCGGTGGCGACTTTCGTGACGAACTCAATGGCCACGGGGACCCTCGAGCAGAGAGTCCCCCTGTACGATCGACCAGTCGGGAGCGAAGGGCCGCATCCCCTGTTTGTCCACCATCTGCTCGGTAGTGGGACGAGGTGGGGGAAGCCTCTTCCCTGGGGCTTCGACAGTTTTGCCCGAACTGCCCCCCACGTCCCCAGGCGCCCTCGGCATTTGGGAGTGATCCTTCTTGGCCTTCTTCACGGGAGAAGGCTTCTCGACTACTAGGGCTGGTCCCCTGCCGGACCCCCCAGCTTAGGCGGCCAACTTCTCCTGCTCTGCCTTCTTCCTCTTCTCCGCTCTCGCCTTCTCGGCGATGGCTAGCAAGACACGCCTATCATCCACCTGCTTGGAAGTCATCTCTACAAAAATAAAAGAAGAGGGACTAATGTTAACACGAAGGCAGAAGATGCAAAAATTCATAACGAAACATACTAGGGTCGGCTGGGCTCAGTCCGGCCCGAGCCAGGTGTAGCTCCATCACTTGAGGCCACGCTATGCTGTGCCCCCCAACAATCTTCTCAACCCTCTTCCACTCCTTTTCCGTCAAGTCACGGTGCTTCGGAGGTTTGTGGTTCGACTTGAAGAAATTCCACGAGGTCGGAATCCCCCAAGACTTCTCGCTCCGGACCACGAAATATTTCTCTTTCCACCCTTTGATGGAATCCGGATGGCCGTGCATCACCTTTTTGTGCGGCCTAGGCGAGAAGTAAAATATCCCCTCCGCGTCGCCAAGCGAGCTGATCCCCAAGATGGCACGGAAGTAGGTCAACCTTGGTGTCACACCCTTCTCTTTGCACTTCAGAATTAAACAAATCAGGTGCTTCCAAGAGTTTGGGCCATACTGCATCGAGCATAGCTTCGCCCAATTTAAAACCCTCTTGACGATAGGATGCAATGACAGCCTCAGTCCCGAGACAAAGGCGTCCTCAGGAAAGATACAATAGCCCGGCGTAAGAGTTGTGGTAGGTCGAATACCAGGGCTCGGAATGAAGTAAGAAGCCCTCAGGATATGAAGATAGTTTGCCCTCAAGATACACGGAATGTCGTCCATCCATATCTTTACGTGGTTCTCCTCGCCCGGTACGGGAGGAACAGGGTCGATGTCCTTGATATCGTCGGGATACATCCTGATCGATCCCGGATTTTTAAAGGAGACCGGGGGAAACTCCAACCCCAGTCTGGGGGCATATTTATCCGGAGGAGGGGGACTGTCCGGAAGGCTCAACTTCCTCTTCTTCCGACGAGGGAGAGCCTTCCTCTCGGGAGATGGCATCGACAAAGGTGGCAGAGGCGGAAGGTCATCTCTAACCTCGACTGCCCCCCCTGCTGAGCCTTTGCCAGCACCTTCCGGAGCACCCTCCCCTTCTCCCTCATCCTCCTCATCACCCTCGACATCCTCGGCATCCTGATCCTCCTCTTCACCCTCGGTATCCCGCTCATTCTCATCCTCCTCATCTTCCTCATCCTCGACATCCCCCTCTTCCTCTTCCACCTCCTCGCCCTCGTCCACGGGCTCCTTCTTCGGTCTTCGGGATCTCAGCAGTGACACTATGAAGACTACATTGTCACCACTGTCCGACCCTGGGTCTGTCAGGACTTCCTCCTTAACCTTATATTTACTAAGGGACGAAGACGTCTCTGACTCGATTTCCTTCGCAGAGCGGCCCGACAAGCTAGCCTCAGATCCGGACTAAGAGTGCAACATTACTAAGCAAGAATACTAACCTGAGATATATACCACGCAATCACCGAAGAATCTTGCCGACGGCAAGTGAGACCCTGTTCTTATGAAATTGGGAAGTGAGAGTAAAGAAATGAAGAAAAGAAAAGTGGGGGAGGGGGGAAGATTTATAGCGAAGAAAGCGACTCCTCGATTTTCGCAAATCATATCTGGCCGTTGGATCTTAAATCGTCAAGATCAAACGAACGCTAAGATTTAGCATCACCTTGATTCTTGCGCTCATGACATCAGCAGTGGGCGCGAAATTACCCAACTACCCCCCAGGCATTTTTTCCAAACAAACAGACTTTTTGGACATGTCAAGAGGGGTCGACGCTCGGATGGCATCACGAGCCAAAAACTCCTCCCTATTATGCACGAAGCTCGGGGCTCGGATGACATCGCGAGCCACAACTTCCTCTTCTATTTAACGGAAGGGTCGGAGCTTGGATGACACCACGGACCAAAACTTCCTCTTCTGTTTTACAGAAGGGTCGGAGCTCGGATGGCATCGTGATCCACAACTTCCTCTTCTATTTAACAGAAGGGTCGGAGCTCGGATGACACCGCGAGCCACAACTTCCTCTTTTATATTACGGAAGGGTCGACGCTTGGTTGGCGTCGCGAGCCACAAACTCCCCCTATTATGAATAGAGCTCGGGGCTCGGATGACATCGCAAGCCATAACTTCCTCTTCTATTTAATAGAAGGGTCGGAGCTCGGATGACATCGCGAGCCACAAGTTCCTCTTCTATTTAACAGAAGGGTCGGAGCTCGGATGACATCGCGAGCCACAACTTCCTCTTTTTACGGAAAGCTCGGAGCTCAGATGACACCACGAGCTACAACTTCCTCTTCTATATTATGGAAGGGTCGACGCTCGGATGGCGTCGCGAGCCACAAACTCCTCCCTATTATGAATGAAGCTCGGGGCTCGGATGACATCGCGAGCCACAACTTTCTCTTCTATTTAACAGAAGGGTCGGAGCTCGGATGACATCACGAGCCACAACTTCCCCTTCTATTTTACAGAAGGGTCGACGCTCGGATGATACCGCGAGCCACAACTTCCTCTTCTATTTTTCGAAAGGTTCGGAGCTCGGATGACACCGCGAGCCACAACTTCCTCATCTATTCTGGAGGAAGGCTCGGAGCTCGGATAACACCACGAGCACCTGACGCCCTCCTCTATTCAAGGGGGCTCGGAGCTCGGATGACACCGCGAGCACCAGAAGCCCTCCCCTATTCGCAGGAGGCTCGGAGCTCGGATGGAATCGCGAGCCCCAAAACCCTTCGCTATTCTGCAAAGCGAGGGGCTCGTCCGCCGACTCCCAATGATCGACAAACCGAGCTCCAACCCAACAGACCTCGAAGTCCCCTCGCTCTTCCAACTAGCGAGAGGATCGTCTGCCGACCCTCAGACCTCGCTACCGACCCCAGACGCTCGGCAAACCAAGCTCCAACCCAACAGACCTCGACGTCCCCTCGCTCTTCCAACTAGAGAGAGGATCGTCTGCCAACCCTCGGAGCTCGTCTACCTACCCCCAAGGCTCGACAAACCGGGCTCCAACCCAACAAACCTCGACGTCCCCTCACTCTTCCAACTAGCGAGAGGATCGATCGTCTACCGACCCCAGAGGCTCGTCTGTAGACCCTAAAGCTCCCATAGGGGATCCCTTCCTCCTACCCCCTGGCCTCTCATGGAAGTAACAGATCGTATTTTTCTCTCCGCACACACCCCCCCGCTCTTCCTACAGAGGCGAAGAACCACTCCTACATGGCTGGATCACCCAGCCCTCCAGGAGTGGGGAGCTTATGATATGGGTCAGATGACGTGGCCCCTTCTGGGCCACAGGATCCCCTCAGGAAATGTGCATCGCCAGATCATCCAGATCCGCCACGTCAGCATTCGAAAACTGTCCGGGCCTCTGCCACGTCAGCCTAAAAACCGTTGGAGCCTCTGCCACGTCAGCCCTATACCGCTCGGGTTTCTACCGCTTCAGGCCCACGAGCAACCTGGTCCAGACCCGGCCCTAAACGGGTCCAAACTATAATATCCCGAACGGATATTACCGTGTATAAATTATTATTTTATTATTATTTTATTATTATTTTGTTTTAATTCCAAAATTAGAATATTTTGGTGATTTTCACCCGGGTTGCTCCCAGACATTATCTGTATCCAGATATCGGTCAGTATATATCCGTATTATATCAAATTGATACCGTGATCTTCCGAACTAATAATAAAATTTATTTTATTATTATTTCCAAGATTTAATTATTTTTATGCGGATTATGCGAAGATTTTCCGGTATATGGACAGATATGCGCACATACGAGTAGTATGTCGATTAGTGCATTATACGAATTATGTGTTGTGTATTTTGGACAATACTTATTTTGCTATGAAAAAACCTAGTAGGAATGGTTAAGGGTTTGATTAGGAGGATTAACCTAGGTTAAGTATACTTGAGAAGGTTAAGAGAAACCCTTCTAGAAACCCTCATATAACACCTCCCCCCACATATCACCTCCCTCCACCTCACCCCTACCTCTCCTAGGGTATGGCCGGCCCACCTTTTGTGGGAGGGGTTTTGTGCAAATGTGTGTGTGCTCATTTACACTTTCCACCCTTCTCTCCACCTATAAATACCCCCTCCTTCTCCTCCTTCTCTCATTTTAGAAAGATCAAAAAGAAAGAAAGAAAGAAAGGAAAAGAAAGAGAGATCACCATGCTAACTTGAGAGTTTTATTTGTAGGTTTTGTTAGGAGTTCTTAGAAGCTAAGGGGAAGGAGAAGGAGTGCTAGGCAAGTCCTTCCTTCAAAGGAAACTAAGGTGGGGGTTCTCCATTTGATTCTTTGGTTGTTTGTTTGTTTGTTTGTTTGTTTGTTGTTTTGTTGTGTGACTTCTTCTTCTACCTTCTTGTTTTGTTTTGTTTTTTTTGGGTTTGTTCTTGTGAATGGGTGTGTGAATGTTGTGATAAATAAAAGAAAGAAAGAAGGTAGTAGTAGTAACTACTAAAAAACATATAAAGATCACATCTTTAACATTGTAGTGTTGTTTATGTTGTTATTGGACTAAAATTCACATATGGCATATGGGCTTGAACATACAACCGATTGAGGGTTGTAGGACTTGTAGGACTTTGTATACATAAGCATATGAACATTTTTACAACCATTGTTGGTTGTAGGACTTTTATGGAACTTGGACTAATAATAATAAGCATATGTTTTCACTACAAAAGAAACACGATTTCCCGGCGGTTTTTTAGGGCTATATCGGCATTTTTTTTCGCCGGTGAAACTTTCACCGGCGTTTATAATAGCGCCGGTCCTAATGCCGCCAAAGCGGGCGTCGCGGAAACGAAGGGGTCTACACCGGCGGTTTTAATGGACGCCGGTAAATGCGAAAGATACACCGGTGGTCATAAAACGCCGGTGTATGTCGGTCTCTGAGTGCCGTTCTTTTACCCCTATATACATCCACCGGCGGTCATAAACCGCCGGTGTTTGTACATTCACCGGCGTTTATAGAAACGCCGGTGTATAACGAACGTATACCGGTGGCCATAGAGCGCCGGTGTATATCAGTTTATGACTGCCCGGGTTTCCCTACTTACAATCCCCGGCACGTCCAAAAAATGCCAATGTATTTACAAACACCGGCGTTATCGAAAACGCCGGTGTTCGTCGGTGCCGTTACAGTTGACGACATTCACCGGCGTGTGTGGAAACGTCGGTATATCGCAAACTCAAACAAATTGATTAGATAGACCGGCGTTTTTAAAACGCCGGTCTAGCTATGCCCGTTTATTTTCGATACTCCTATTTTCCGTTCGATTTCAATTCACAGTTTCATTTACAAAACCTGTAAACTAATTCACAACTGATTCAACTAATTTCGTTGCATATTACTGCGCAAATCACAACCACACAAGAATAATTAAAGATAATCAAGTTTCACACGTGTCATATCAACGTCCAAATTCATTGATTAATTAACAGTGTCATAATTAACAAAATAATATAGGGACTAATATCCCAAATATCCAAACAAACGAGTCTGACAAATATCCAAAATATTCCAAATTAAAAGTCTGACATAACTCTCATAAAAAAAAAACCAGTCTGACATAACAACAGCAAGGAGGAGGACATAAGAATAACAACCATACAGCAAGGAGGACATAAGAACAGCAAGGAGGACCGCAGATTCATACCCCTCGAGTAGCTTCAGCTCTGATCATCAGAATTTCCTTCATCTGGGCGACCGCCCTGTGAAAAAAAAAACAATAGTTTAATTCAACAGTAGACCACAATACAGAATATACATATTTTTTGAACTTGCAAAAAAAACTACCTGTATCTTAAATTATAAGATGAAAGTACCAATTCCAAATGGAATTGTTAATGATATATACAGAGGTAAAATAATTACATTGCAATGCTAAAAATCTAGTACTTAATTTTGTTTTTAAATATATCTAAAATAACAAAACAAATAAAAATTCAGTATCTAACTTGAAACCTTTATATTCTCCTCTTATTGGGAATATCCACTATCTAAAACAGTAAAACAAATGAAAATTCAGTATCTAAGCATGTCTTTCATGGATTGTTCAGACAATCCATGAAACTGTCATCGTGGACGGAAACCAAATATAAGAAAAATAAGAAAAATAAGATAGGGCTCATATCAAGTGTATTTTTAGGGAACTGTCATCGTGGAAGGAAACCAAATATAGAAGCCAGAAATGGAAACAGAAAGAAGAATGGTAGATACTTTGGATACACCAGGCTAACATAGCGGCATTTTCCTCATCTCTCTCTCATCCCTTGTTTCCCTTCAGCACACGAACACAAAGAGACATCAGCAACAACAGCAAGAGCGACAAGAACAACAATAATAATAAATTATTATGAACAAGATGTCTCATATGGGTTTCCAGATCTCCACTCGAGCCCTCTTTTTCTAATCACAGCCCAATTAAGAACATAGACAACAGCCACTAAACAATCCAATCACAGCCGTACAAAAATTTGCCATCCTGGATCTTAATGAAATAAGCTTCATTAACAGGGAAAGAAAATGAGGATGGTAGCAGCATACTTAGTTTGGAAGTGAACCCATTTTTTGTTAAAAAATCATGCCTAAGATGGCAATCAGGTTATCTAACAGTATCTGAAAATGAAAATACCCATTATCTGAGCGTATATGTTGCTCTACTAATTCTTTAGCCCAACTAAATCTAAAACCCAATTGTTGTGCATATCCGACCAGAGTATTTTGGCATACGTACCTATAGCATCCTCAGTTCACAGTGAACCCATTTTGGTCAAAAAACATGCATGCCAAGAAGACAATCAGATTAATGAAATCAGCTTCATTAACAGTGAAAGAAAATGGGGATGGTAGCAGCATACTTAGTTTGGAAGTGAACCCATTTTTGGTTAAAAAATCACGCCACATATGGCAATCAGGTTACTTTAACTGTATCTTAAAATGAAAATACCCATTATCTGAGCGTATATGTTGCTCTACTAATTCTTTAGCCCAACTAAATCTAAAATCCAATTGTTGTGCATATCCGGCCGGAGTATTTTGGCATACGTACCTATAACATCCTCAGTTCACAGTGAACCCATTTTGGTCAAAAAACATGCATGCCAAGAAGACAATCAGATGCATGAAATCAGCTTCATTAACAGTGAAAGAAAATGGGGATGCTAGCAGCATACTTAGTTTGGAAGTGAACCCATTTTTGGTTAAAAAATCATGCCAAAGATGGCAATCAGGTTACTTTAACTGTATCTTAAAATGAAAATTTCCAATGTCTGAGCTTATATGTTGCTCTACTACTTTAGCCCAACCAAATCTAAAATCCAATTGTTGTGCATATCCGGCCGGAGGCCTCTGGCATACGTACCTATAGCATCCTCACAGCACAGTGAACCCATTTTGGTCAAAAAAACATGCATGCCAAGAAGACAATCAGATGCATGAAAATAAGCTTCATTAACAGTGAAAGAACAATCAGATGCTAGCAGCATACTGAGTTTGGAAGTGAACCCATTTTTGGTTAAAAAATCATGCCACAGATGGCAATCAGGTTACTTTAACTGTATCTTAAAATGAAAATTTCCAATGTCTAAGCTTATATGTTGCTCTACTACTTCTTTAGCCCAACCAAATCTAAAATCCAAGTGTTGTGCATATCCGGCCGGAGGATTTTGGCATACGTACCTATACCATCCTCACAGCACAGTGAACCCATTTTGGTCAAAAAAACATGCATGCCAAGAAGACAACCAGATGCATGAAAATCAGCTTCATTAACAGTGAAAGAACAATCAGATGCTAGCAGCATACTGAGTTTGGAAGTGAACCCATTTTTGGTTAAAAAATCATGCCACAGATGGCAATCAGGTTACTTTAACTGTATCTTAAAATGAAAATTTCCAATGTCTGAGCTTATATGTTGCTCTACTACTTCTTTAGCCCAACCAAATCTAAAATCCAATTGTTGTGCATATCCGGCCAGAGGCCTTTGGCATACGTACCTATAGCATCCTCATAGCACAGTGAACCCATTTTGGTCAAAAAAACATGCATGCCAAGAAGACAACCAGATGCATGAAAATCAGCTTCATTAACAGTGAAAGAACAATCAGATGCTAGCAGCATACTGAGTTTGGAAGTGAACCCATTTTTGGTTAAAAAATCATGCCACAGATGGCAATCAGGTTACTTTAACTGTATCTTAAAATGAAAATTTCCAATGTCTGAGCTTATATGTTGCTCTACTACTTCTTTAGCCCAACCAAATCTAAAATCCAATTGTTGTGCATATCCGGCCGGAGGATTTTGGCATACGTACCTATAGCATCCTCATAGCACAGTGAACCCATTTTGGTCAAAAAAATGTGCATGCCGAGAAGACAACCAGATGCATGAAAATAAGCTTCATTAACAGTGAAAGAACAATCAGATGCTAGCAGCATACTGAGTTTGGAAGTGAACCCATTTTTGGTTAAAAAATCATGCCACAGATGGCAATCAGGTTACTTTAACTGTATCTTAAAATGAAAATTTCCAATGTCTCAGCTTATATGTTGCTCTACTACTTCTTTAGCCCAACCAAATCTAAAATCCAATTGTTGTGCATATCCGGCCTGAGACCTTTGGCATACGTACCTATAGCATCCTCACAGCACAGTGAACCCATTGTGGTCAAAAAAACATGCATGCCAAGAAGACAACCAGATGCATGAAAATCAGCTTCATTAATAGTGAAAGAAAATCAGATGCTAGCAGCATACTGAGTTTGGAAGTGAACCCATTTTTGGTTAAAAAATCATGCCACAGATGGCAATCAGGTTACTTTAACTGTATCTTAAAATGAAAATTTCCAATGTCTGAGCTTATATGTTGCTCTACTACTTCTTTAGCCCAACCAAATCTAAAATCCAATTGTTGTGCATATCCGGCCGGAGGATTTTGGCATACGTACCTATAGCATCCTCACAGCACAGTGAACCCATTTTGGTCAAAAAAACATGCATGCCAAGAAGACAACCAGATGCATGAAAATCAGCTTCATTAACAGTGGAAGAACAATCAAATGCTAGCAGCATACTGAGTTTGGAAGTGAACCCATTTTTGGTTAAAAAATCATGCCACAGATGGCAATCAGGTTACTTTAACTGTATCTTAAAATGAAAATTTCCAATGTCTGAGCTTATATGTTGCTCTACTACTTCTTTAGCCCAACCAAATCTAAAATCCAATTGTTGTGCATATCCGGCCGGAGGCCTTTGGCATACGTACCTATAGCATCCTCACAGCACAGTGAACCCATTTTGGTCAAAAAAACATGCATGCCAAGAAGACAACCAGATGCATGAAAATAAGCTTCATTAACAGTGAAAGAACAATCAGATGCTAGCAGCATACTGAGTTTGGAAGTGAACCCATTTTTGGTTAAAAAATCATGCCACAGATGGCAATCAGGTTACTTTAACTGTATCTTAAAATGAAAATTTCCAATTTATCTTAAAAATACGAATAGGGCTCATATCAAGTGTAGTTTTAAGGAATTGTCATCGTGGAAGGAAACCAAATATAGAAGCCAGAAAGAGGAATGGTAGAGAATGAGGATACATCAGGCTAACATAGCGGCATTTTCCTCATCTCTCTCTCATCCCTTCTTTCCCTTCAGCACACGAACACATAGAGACATCAGCAACAATAACAAGAGCGACAAGAACAACAATAATAATAAATTATTATGAACAAGATGTTTCTATTTGGGTTTCCAGATCTCCACTCCAACTCGTCTCTTTCTAATCACAGCCCAATTAAGAACAATTGTTCACTGTCACTGTTAAAGAAACATATATGCTCAGATTATGGAAATTTTCATTTTCAGATACTGTTAAAGAAACTGATTTCATGCATCTGATTGCTATCTTTGGCATGATTTTTTAACCAAAATGGGTTCACTTCCAAACTAAGTATGCTGCTAGCATCCGAAAATCCTCCAAATCAGAACAACAACACGGCTGAACAAACCTTGTTTGCAGGTCATACAATGTCATCTACACCATGTTATGTGCCAAAGTGGTGTTGGTCATTCAATGCATGAACGACACGTATTAGTTGTTTGTGAGTATGCAATAGGGTGCAGCTATGAACAGGGCTCATATCAAGTGTAGTATTTCCGACTGTCATCGTGGAAGGAAACCAATTTAATATAGAAGCCATATATGGAGCCAGAAAGAGGGATGGTAGAGAATGAGGATACACCAGGCTAACATAGCGGCATTTTCCTCAACTCTCTCTCATCCCTTCATTCTCTTCAACACACGCACACAAAGAGACATCAGCAACAACAGCAAGAGGGGGTTGGTCCAACAATAAGTGTAGATTATAATAAACGAGATGTCTCTATTTAGGTTTCCTAGATCTCCACTCCAGCCCTTTCTTTCTAATCACAGCCCACTTAAGAAACATAGACGAAATGCTTATAGACGACAGCCACAATGCAGACTCACAAACACTAGTACGTGTCTTTCATGCATTCAAGACCACAATCTCTTTTAAAATACCAATTTAAAGAATTACCGATGTTTTTTTGATAGTGGGCGGCGTGCTACCCTCACTCTCATATGTTTGACTGCCACTATTATTTAGTGGCTGCTCATCCCCATGGCTCTCGTTGCCATCATTTATATTTAGCCTCTTTCCACGCCTCGGCATGTTGTACCTGTCAAGGATTCGATAACTTCCTTAGAGATGCAAATTTAATTAATAGCATGTTTATAATAACTATCATAAAACATGTACTTTAGTACGATTAACAAACCAACATAATTGTAAAAAAATTAAAAAAATGAGATTTGTAACAGATTAAATTACAACGATAGTTTGGTTCAAATGACACTAAGCATAGTTTAATGTAAATAATACCAAGTAGTAGAAAATAGAAAGATAATTAAACCGGTGTATTAAATTCACAATGAACATATTCGAAATTACAGACATAATATTACAACAAGATTTAAGACATAAAATTACAGACATATAATAAACACAATTGAAAATCATGTAAACTACAATACGAAATTTTCAAGTACATCGCCCTCTTCTCCATCCTTGCAGAGCCAAGTCCCGCAAATTCCAACATCGGTTGTGTTTACATCAAACACAGGAAACTCAGAAGCAATGTAACTGTTCATGACTTCACCGTCTTCATCGTCTGAAGTATCGCCCAGTTGGAATACATCTCTTGGTTGCATATGGAGAGCCACATACGATTTTGGCAGGGTTGGATCTTCAATGTAGAACACTTGTTGCACTTGGGATGGAAACACAAATGGCTCATGGCTAATGTGTGTACCGATGTGAATCAATTTTGAGAAGTTTACAACTGTGAAGCCAAGCTTATCTTTGTTGTTAGCAAAATTCCTCTCAAACTCAGTCCAATCCCCACGAAATAAGACAACACGGAAATGGCCAAAATAATTCAACTCAATGATATCCGTGAGCACTCCATAGTAGTCGAGATCTCCATCTACAGGCCTCGTGTCCGATTTGGAAGCATAACTTCTAGTCTTAGACATCACTACCATTCCACTATTTTGAGACTTCAAATTACATTCACGATCCTTAGTACGAAATCTAAAACCATTGAATATGTATCCTCCATATCTTTTGACCATCTGATATGGACCTTTGGCAAGTACTTGTATTTTAGATGACGCACCTTCAGGACCCAAAGAATGTACCTATTAATTTTGCGCAAATCGTATCAGCACCATAGAAAATGTATCTATAATAAAGATTAACTTGCATAACTGTAATTCACCTACATGAGATTCAAACCACTTATGAAATTTTTTATTCATCAGCTTGTTTTGTTCACGTGGTGGTAGTCTTCTTGGTCTAGCCCTTCGTTTTATGTCCCTGACAAATTCGCTAAAAAACAAGCAATTGAAATTAGAAATAACAAAAGTATCAACAATATCGAACTCCGCGGTTTTCACTGTATTCGATTTAAATTCAAAAGCAACTTACTTTCGAAATGGTTCCACTGATGCATGGTGGTCTAGCACATATCGATGTGCCTGTTCCCACGCTAAGCTATCGAGCTCAAATGCATCAACTTTACCAACAGTAGTGCCAGCGGTATCAAAAAGATATTGAGCACCATCAAGGTTGGAAATGTCTGGATTTCTACGTGGTCTACTGGAAGATGTCTCCACACCAGACAAATACCTGGAAAAAAAATATGAGCACTCCTCTGATAGATATCCGTGGGCTATTGACCCTTCAGGATATGCTCTATTTTTCACATAACCCTTTAGGCGGTATAGGTACCTGAACATGTACAATTAATAAATTAGAGCGGATTAGGGGATTAAAAGAAATAAGCTTTTCAAAATTCAATTTCGTAAGATGAATGAATTCTTTTACCTCTCAATAGGGTACATCCACCGATAGTGAACAGGACCGCCGATTCTAGCTTCACCAGCAAGGTGGATTATCAAGTGAATCATTATAGTGAAGAACGATGGAGGAAATATCATCTCCATTTTACTAAGTGTCAATGCCACCTGCTACTCCAATTGGTCCAGATCTTCAACACGAAGTATTCTTGAGCAAATACCTTTATATATGCTACAAAGATCTTTCAGGACAGTAGTGACTTGCTCACACATTGAAGACCTAAGGGCCACAGGAAGGAGATCCTGCATTAGGATGTGGTAGTCGTGCGACTTTAGACCCTGAAGCCTCTTCTCTTTAAAGTTGACACATCTTGCCATGTTAGAAGAATAGCCATCAGGGACTTTAAGTTCCAGTAGTACTTTGCAAAACAATTCCAACTCCGATTTTGACATTGAATAGATTGCAGGAGGTAGGAGTACTTTCCCGTTCGATAATTCTTCTGGGTGCAACTCATGTCGGATGCCCATTGACTTCAAATCAAGTCGGCTCTTGAGATTGTCCTTTGTCTTCCGATCATCTCCCATAATTGTTCCTATGCAATTTTCACCAATATTTTTTCCGATATGCATCACATCTAAATTATGTCGCAATAAGTTGAATTCCCAATACGGCAACTTGAAGAAAATACTCTTCTTCTTCCATGCACCTAAACTCGTCATGTTTTGATCCTTATCTTCGCCATATAGATCGGTCTCCTCACCTTGCTCCGGCCTTGCCCTTTTCTTGCCCTTTGTCCTGACTTCTGGTTCTTTTCCATATTTGAATTGATGGCCATCTACCCGCCTCAAAATATCTGAACCAGAAGAAGATCCAGGAGCATGTTCCCACTCGTCGGTACCATCAAATGTCGCTGTCTCTGCCCGAAATATATGTGTGTCAGGCAACCATCTCCTATGACACATATAGCAAAACTTTCTGCCATTATACAACCACCTTGAACTAGTTTGGTCAGCACAACATGGATATGCATAACGTCCTTTAGTACTATATCCAGATAAATTTGCATATGCTGGAAAATCATTGATTGTCCAAGACAACACGGCCCGAAGAGAAAATGTTTCTTTAGCCACAGCATCATAGGTTGGAACACTCACCCACAACTTCTGAAGTTCATCTATTAACGGTTGTAGGTACACATCTATATCATTTCCTGGACCTTTCGGTCCAGAAACTATCATGGACAAAATAAATGAGGACTACTTCATGCATTTCCAAGGCGGCAAATTGTATGGTATCAACACAACCGGCCATATGCTGTATGTACTACTCATTTGCCTGAAAGGGTTGAAACCATCACTAGCTAGTCCAAGTCTCACATTTCGAGGATCTTCCACAAAATCAGGATATTTTTCATCAAATTTTTTCCAAGATTGAGAATCAGCAGGATGTCTAAGAATCCCATCATTAGTGCGACCTTCAGCATGCCATTTCATATCAGAAGAAGTTTTCGTAGACATAAACAACCTTTGTAGCCTAGGAATCAGAGGAAAGTAACGCAGTATTTTGGCAGGCTTCTTTTTCCTTCTTCGCTTAGTAGATCCACTGGCTCCCTCGTCTTGATTTGGTCTTTCTTTCCATTTCGAAGAACCACACACTTCGCAATTCTCCAGACCTTCCTTACCACTCGTGAAAAGCATACAGTCATTTGGACATGCTGCTATCTTCTCATATCCTAGATCGAAAGAACTTAGGAATTTTTTGATTTTATAGGCTGAGTTTGGAATACAGATTTCAGAAAATGCTTCATTCAACAATTCAAGTAGCATAGTGAAGGACTTAGCAGACCACCCGTTTAAACATTTAATCTGAAATAGTCTGACAATGAATGAGAATTTGGAAAATTTGGTGCAATCGCGGTACAACGGAGTACTAGCATCTTCAAGTAACTTAGCGAAGGATTCTTGTTGCTTATTATTTTCAGGGGTGGGGCCAGACATTTCCTCGTCCACCCCACCACCAATCTGGCTTGTTTCTGTTGACTCATTGTCAACTTGGGTTGTTGGGTTATCATTGTGGAAAGGAACATTATGAATCCCCATGGCATCTTGCAACAAAGCATGCATCTCTTCGGAAACGCTTAAGTCTTCGTTCACTAAGGGCTCAGCTTCATTTTCTAATACAACAGGACGAACAGGAGCTGACGTATGATCCTCTCCATGACAAAACCACCTTGTGTACCCTTGAAGAAAACCGTTGACAACCAAGTGTGTATGTACTACGTCACATGTCCTCAGCATACAATTTGTACACTGGAGACATGGACAAAGGATTAGGTTGGGATCACGGGAATGTCGTTTGGCAAAGATAATAAAATCTCTAATACCATCACGGTACTCCTTGGATAATCGTGGTTTACTAATCCAACTTCTATCCATTATAACAATAGCACACAATCTGAAATTAAAATTTGATATATTAAATAGTAATAACAGTAAAAGGCATTTTGTATATTAAATTTCACCTATTTGAAAACCATCCCTAGCTGCAAATAAATAAACGATATAATCTTTAACTGTAAAATAAAGAAATTGTGGTTCCAAAAAATGTACAAAAAAAATACATCTTAACACAATCTACTCTATTCACATAACCCTAAACTACCTTTTGTGGAAATTATCACAACCACCTTAGTGGTATTTTATCGCACACCCTGTGTTCGAATGCCAAAAAAAATCGACTATAGTCTCCCCTGTATTTGGCTTTCCGTTCAAGGAGATGATGATGGTGAAGGGTATTTTGCTGATGAAGAGGAATCGGCCGAATAATGAGCACGTCGTGCTGTAACTAAAGGGTATTCTGTTCATGGCTACTAATAATCACTTACTTATCTCATAATAATAATAATAATAATAATAATAATAATAATAATAATAATAAACAAAAGAAACTAATATGGCTACTAATAAGTTTTTCTAAAATAATTCTTCATCCCAACTAAATCATTGATGTTTGTAGCGCCAAAAGAAACCTGCACGAGGTTTGTTCAGCCCAAATCTTGTACAGATTTGGAGGATTTTGGTAAAAAACATGCCAAGATGCCAATCAGATGCATGAAATTAGGTTCATTAACAGTAAAAGAAAAATGATAATGTCTAGTATGTAAGCATATATTTTTCAGAGTGAACCAATTGTTGTACATATCCGGAGGATTTTGGCATACAGCTATAGCATCCTCAGTTAACAGTGAACCCATTTTGGTCCAAAAAACATGCCAAGATGACAATCAGATGCATGGGATAAGCTTCATTAATAGTAAAAGAAAAATCAGATGCTAGCAGCATACTTAGTTTGGAAGTGAACCCATTTTGTTAAAAAATCATGCCAAAGATGGCAATCAGCTTCATTAACAGTATCTGAAAAATTGAAAATTTCCATTATCTGAGCTTATATGTTGCTCTACTAATTCACTGTGCCCAACTAAATCTAAAACCCAATTGTTGTGCATATCCGGCCGGAGGATTTTGGCATACGTACCTATATCATCCTCAGTTCACAGTGAACCCATTTTGGTTGGCAAAAAACATGCATGCCAAGATGACAATCAGATGCATGAAAATAAGCTTCATTAACAGGGAAAGAAGATGAGGATGGTAGCAGCATACTTAGTTTGGAAGTGAACCCATTTTTTGTTAAAAAATCATGCCTAAGATGGCAATCAGGTTATCTAACAGTATCTGAAAATGAAAATACCCATTATCTGAGCGTATATGTTGCTCTACTAATTCTTTAGCCCAACTAAATCTAAAACCCAATTGTTCTGCATATCCGGCCAGGAGTATTTTGGCATACGTACCTATAGCATCCTCAGTTCACAGTGAACCCATTTTGGTCAAAAAACATGCATGCCAAGAAGACAATCAGATTAATGAAATCAGCTTCATTAACAGTGAAAGAAAATGGGGATGGTAGCAGCATACTTAGTTTGGAAGTGAACCCATTTTTGGTTAAAAAATCACGCCACATATGGCAATCAGGTTACTTTAACTGTATCTTAAAATGAAAATACCCATTATCTGAGCGTATAAGTTGCTCTACTAATTCTTTATCCCAACTAAATCTAAAATCCAATTGTTGTGCATATCCGACCGGAGTATTTTGGCATACGTACCTATAGCATCCTCAGTTCACAGTGAACCCATTTTGGTCAAAAAACATGCATGCCAAGAAGATAATCAGATGCATGAAATCAACTTCATTAATAGTGAAAGAAAATGGGGATGCTAGCAGCATACTTAGTTTGGAAGTGAACCCATTTTTGGTTAAAAAATCATGCCAAAGATGGCAATCAGGTTACTTTAACAGTATCTTAAAATGAAAATTTCCATTATCTGAGCTTATATGTTGCTCTACTACTTCTTTAGCCCAACTAAATCTAAAATTCAATTGTTGTGCATATCCGGCCGGAGGATTTTGGCATACGTACCTATAGCATCCTCAGTTAACAGTGAACCCATTTTGGTCAAAAAAACATGCATGCCAAGAAGACAACTAGATGCATGAAAATCAGCTTCATTAATAGTGAAAGAAAATGGGGCTGCTAGCAGCATACTTAGTTTGGAAGTGAACCCATTTTTTGTTAAAAAATCATGCCAAAGATGGCAATCAGCTTCATTAACAGTATCTGAAAAATTGAAATTTTCCATTATCTGAGCTTATATGTTGCTCTACTAATTCACTGTGCCCAACTAAATCTAAAACCCAATTGTTATGCATATCTGGCCGGAGGATTTTGGCATACGTACCTATAGCATCCTCAGTTCACAGTGTACCCATTTTGGTCAAAAAAACATACCAATATGACAATCAGATGCATGAAATAAGCTTCATTAACAGTAAAAGAAGATGAAAATTTCAAGTATCTAAGCATATATTTTTCTATCTATTCTTCATCCCAACTAAACCATTCATGTTAGGGAAATCAAGAAGCATAATCTGAAAAAACATGTTTTTTTTTTTAAAATAAGGGAAATCAAGAGATGATACCGAAGAGAGAGAGAGAGCGGGGCGACGAGCGCGGGGGCGTAGGAGAGAGAGAGCGGGGCGATCGCCGATTCACCTCCAAATAGAGAGAGGGAAGAGGGAAATCGAAAATGACGAAGGGAAGAAGGGACGATTTCGAAAGGTCGAAGGCCGTCGAAGAGGACGAAGCGGCGGAGGCAAACGCGCGGGAAGTAGAGCGAGGAAGGAGAGAAATGAAGCGCCCTTTTTGGGGGGGGGGGGGGTCTGGGATAATGGCGAGCGAAGGATTAGGGTTCGCAGGTTTTATCGCCGCTTATTCACCGGCGTTTCAATTAGTCACACCGGTGAATGTGTCTGTATATTCACCGGCGTTTTAACAATAAACGCCGGTGAATAATACGATTCACCGGCGTTTCTAAATAAAACACCGGTGAATACGAAGATTGACCGGCGTTTTAAATCGACCGCCGGTGTATAACCATCCCATCTGGCGCCCATTCCTATTCGCTCCCTGCCCCGGCGCTACTAGTAAAACGCCGGGGAATAATTGCCGCTAAAACAAGTACCTTTTGTAGTGTTTGTTGTAATTTTCTTTATTGAATAAAAAGATCTTTTCTTTTTATTAAACACTAGTTGTAGAAAATAAAAAGATCTTTCCCTTTTTATTAATCACTAGTTGTAGATTAAAAAGATCTTTTCTTTTTATTAATCACTAGTTGTAGATTAAAAAGATCTTTTCTTTTTATTAATCACTAGTTGTAGATTAAAAAGATCTTTTCTTTTTATTAATCACCAGTTGTAGATTAAAAAGATCTTTTCTTTTTATTAATCACTAGTTGTAGAAATAAATAAGATCTTTTTCTTTCATATTTACTAGTGTAGAGTAAAATAAAATAAAAATGATCTTTTCTTTTATCACTAGTAATAATAAAGACTAGTAAGCAACTAAGTAGTAGCATGTTAAAATAAAGTAGTATGTTGATTAAATAAGGTAGTAGTAGTATGGTTGATTAAATAAAGTAGTAGTGGTATGTTGATTAAATAAAGAAGTAGTAGTAAGTAGTTATAGATATTTTATGTCCATAAAGTAGTAAGTAGTAGTAGATAGTTGTATGTTGTGTTCTTGATTAAAATGGAGTAGTAGTAGTAGTAGATAGTTGTAGATATTTATTTTATGTTCATAAAGTAAATACCATGCTAAGATTGTATTAGATCAATTTATTTATGCTTAGAATGTTGTAGGATTCATTCTAAGAATTTCCTACCATGTTTAGATTAATCTATTATGCTTAGAATGTTGTAGGATTCATTCTAAAAATACCTACCATGTTAGATTAATTTATTTGTGCTTAGAATGTTGTAGGATTCATTCTAAGAATTTCCTACCATGTTTAGATTAATCTATTATGCTTAGAATGTTGTAGGATTCATTCTAAAAATACCTACCATGTTAGATTAATTTATTTGTGCTTAGAATGTTGTAGGATTCATTCTAAAAATACCTACCATGTTAGATTAATTTATTTGTGCTTAGAATGTTGTAGGATTCTTTCTAAAAATTTCCTATCATGTTTTTACGCTTAGAATGTTGTAGGATTTCTTCTAAAAAATATCTAGCATGTTTAAAGATGTTTAGAATGTTGTAGGATTCATTCCAAAATTCCTACCATACTAGATTAATCTATTTTATGCTTAGAATGTTACCTATCATGTTTTATCCATACTTAGAATGTTGTAGGATCCATTCTAAAATTATCTACCATGCTTAGAAGTATTATTTATGCTTAGAATGTTGTAGGATTCATTCTAAAAATACCTACCATGTTAGATTAATTTATTTGTGCTTAGAATGTTGTAGGATTCATTCTAAGAATTTTCTACCATGTTTAGATTAACCTATTATGCTTAGAATGTTGTAGGATTCATTCTAAGAGTTTCCTACCATGTTTAGATCAACTCATTATGCCTAGAATGTTGTAGGATTCATTCTAAGAATTTCCTACCATGTTTAGATTAATCCTTTATGCTTAGAATGTTATAGGATTCATTCAAAAAATACCTATCATGTTTAAGAAGGTTATTTATGCTTGGAACATTGTAGGATTAATTCTAAAATTGTCTACCATGTGTAGGAATGATATACATGTTGTAGGATTCATGCCAAAATAGGCTATCATGTTTAAGAATGACATCATGCTTAGAATGTTGTAGGATCCATGAAAAAAACTACTTACCATTTTTAGGGATGATATGTACCATGCTAAGTCTTTCTACATGCTTAGGATGTTGTAGGATCCATGATAAGACTACTTACCATGTTTAGAAGTGTATATATATATATATATATATATATATACTTAGGAATGTTGTATGGTTATACTAGTAGTTACCCATGCTTAGTAAGACATTCATGCTTAGTAGTTATTCATGCTTAATAAAGATTCATGCTTGGATGATAGTGGGAAAGTAGTATACCATGCTAGTTTCATTTATCTATGCCTAGATAGTTGTAGGAAAGTGGATATCATGATATATAAATTATCCATGCTTACATGCTTATAGGAAAGTTATATACCATGCTAGATCAAATAGATATTCATGCTTAGATAAGTAATTGTTCATGCTATGTTAGTAGATAATCATGTTTAAACATTATTCATGCTAATTATTGTTCATGTTAAGTTAATGGTATCCATGCTAATGAGACTCATGCTTGAAGTATAGTAGATATTCATGCTTAAATCAAGGTAACTATCCATGGGTTAGTTGTAGTGATTTTATGTTATGTACTATCCATGCTAGGATGGGTGTAGAAACTCATGTTATATTGTAGGTTGACATCTAACTAGTATTTATGACTAGAATGTTACCAAAATGTATGCCATACCTAAGGCGCTATAGGTTGAAGTAATAAGGATGGAAAAGACCACTAGTGATAGTTAGTCCGATAAAGGCTGTTATGCCGCCTTCGGATTCTTCCTTAGTAGAATACCGACCATAGAATATTAGTAGACTCTTCTGTTGCTTCTAATAATATGAGATCAAGTTCTCTAGTAGCACGTTTGGTTGCTTTTAAGATTGATTACCTGTATGGTTGTTTGCAGAAGGTTGTTGTCTCGTACGCGGCTCGACCGGCCCGTGCATAGCTGTTGGTCTCATACGCGGCTTATTTGGCTGGTATGTACGTTGTTGTCTCCTACAAGGCCCGCCTGGCTCGTAGGTAGTTATTGTTTCATACGTAGCTTATTGGCTCGTATGTGGTTGCTACTCGTGTATAGCTTGTTAACTAGTACACAGTTCTTTGTGCTCGTCTAGGGTGATATTACCACCCTAAGGGCTATCGACCATCAAGACATAGGGTAGCGACTTGCATGTATATTCGCATGGTCGAAGTCTTGGATCGATGAGCCATTAACCGGATCCTGAGGGGTTCTGGTAAGTCTAGGTTGAGCAGCCTAGTAGAGTTGTCTTGCGAAGCCTAATTTAAGGCCTAGCATGTTATGTTATAATATTATCGTCCCTAGGATCGTCGAGTCAGGGACATCATTAGGGTAGTGACTTATAAAGATCATTTTGCTCAGACCCTTGCCGAAGAGAGAGGAGTTGGTTGTAGGGGGCACCTTACAACCAACTTGTCCCTTGAGGGAGGCCTTAGGTGGTGACATTGGGTTGTACCTTCCCGTCAAAGGGATACGTACGGTGGCGTCTCACAAGTTGGGAGCACGGGTTGCGTATCTCGCTCTGTTAATTCCTGAAATACCGTGGCTGGGGTGCCACAGGATGCATGGTGCAGTCCTGCGCTTGCTAGACCCCAGAGGGTGCCACAGGGTAGGCTTCGCGCTGCCCTGCGCTTGCGAAACCCTATAGTTTGATTTTGGAACGAGGCCCAATACATTGGGATCGAGTGAGGTCCGGCGTGCCGGGTAGTAGTGAAAAACGGAGACACCATAAGCAGACTGCATAGGGGGGACTTGACCCCCTATGCAACCTCACAGAGTCATGGAGTATTGTCAGGAACAGGTCGTGTACAATTAGAATTCGTAACGAGGGTTCAAATCCCTATATATAGAGAAACAGCTTGAGATGGGGTCGCATGTAGTATGGGATGCATGTTGACTTCGGAGACTTGCTGACATTAGAATAGGAAGCGTCCTAGTTCTACCTTCCCGTCAAAGGGATACGTACGGTGCCGTCTCACAAGTTGAGGACACGGGTTGCGTATCTCGCGCTGTTAATTACTGAACTACCGTGGCTAGGGGTGCCACAGGATGCATTGTGCAGTCCTGCGCTTGCGAAACCCCAGAGGGTGCCACAGGGTAGGCTTCGCACTACGCTGCGCTTGCGAAACCCTATAGTTTGATTGTGAAATAATACCGATACATTGGGTTCGTCTGTTCTGAAAGAGGTCCGGTTAGCCGGGTCGCAGTGGCGAACATAGACACCACTGGCGAACTGCATTAGTGGGACTTGACCACGTCTGCAACCTCATTAGCCATGTGTAGATGTCAGGAACAGGTTGTGTACAATTAGAATTCATAATGCAGGTTCAAATCCCTATATATGAAGAAACGGTTTGAGATGGGGTGAATGTAGTATGGGCTGCATGTTGCTTTCAGAAACTTGCTAACGTTAGAATAGGAAGTATCCTAGTTCTATTTAAATATCGCATTAGAGTCTAGTCATAGCACTCACGAACACTTAAACTACACCAACACCATTGCTATATATTGTATGTTGTTTGGGAGATTCGCTGCTATATGATCAGCCTTTAAGCGTCAGTGAATACTGACGTCCCCACTTCCATAGGTACTGGATCGCCGAAGTACAAATGCGAGATTTAGGAGGACTCAAGGCCAGGAAAGCAAGGAGTCAATATTATGTTTAGTTCCGCTGCAGTTTATGTATTGATTATCTATTAGTTGAGAAGTACTCAAGAGAGAGTTACCAAGTGTTGTTCTTCATTCCTTGCACTCTGATGTAAATTGTTGAAGGTTGTAATACTTGGGTTTGTAAAGGTATTATTGTAACACTATTGTAAAGTATTGCAGTTGTATGATATTCAGACTTGTAATACATTGGGTGTTGAATAAAAAGTTTTAAATTCTCCTATTTTTCTGTGTATTGTGACTAATTGAAGAAAAGGTCTTGGCTCGTGTCACGGTTTCCCAGTATTGGAAATCGGGGCGCTACACAGACTCGGTTGACTTCTCCTATAAATACCAGACCCTCTCCCCCTTACTCAGGTAATCAATCTTTTCCACTTAATACCCTAGTTACTGTTACTCTCTCTCAATAGCTGACTAGATCGTAGGAGGGTCTGCCACCAGGACCAACCCCGGTGTTCCTAGACCGTCTGCAGGTACACGAGACCTCGGATCCGAGCCTCCTGATCCGAGCCGAGCATCTAGCCTCCACCTCACTCCCTCTTACTTCCGTACCGTTCGCCCGGCTGAGGATCGTCTGCACCAGAGCTTCCTCCACCAATACAAATTGAGTAAGAACTCAAACCTGGTGCATCCACACGCCTCCCAAAAACAAACCGCATCATATACACTATCTTAATTAAAACTCCAAACCCTGTCTTAAGTAGGATTCCAAACTTGATTAGATCAAACCTTAATCTGATATTTAATTAAACCTTAATATGAACATAAATCTCTACTGCTATAATGGGAGAAGGCCTTAGTGTAATTTGTCCATATTCCAACCCGTGCAATGGACGTACATGTAGATTTTTTTTTTTTGCTCTTTTCATTTTTTCCGCAAAAATTTTCTCC
Organism: Hemerocallis citrina; assembly: GCA_017893485.1. Lineage (NCBI taxonomy): Eukaryota > Viridiplantae > Streptophyta > Magnoliopsida > Asparagales > Asphodelaceae > Hemerocallis > Hemerocallis citrina. The sequence goes on along the minus strand of CM030359.1, from coordinate 326,104,232 downwards.
ACGTGCACAGCACGTGATTAATACTAGTGAAAATATAACTTAATTAAAACCAAGCCTTAATCAACAAACCCAAACTTAATCAAAGTCAAACCCAAACCTAATTTAAATCAAGACATAACTTAATTAAAGAAAATCAAGCCCGAGCCCCACATGAGTGCCAGACCGAAGACCCCACCGTATCTTAGACCTGAGCCTTCACTACAAAGCCCGAACCTTAATACAGTCACACCCGAACCCGTAATGCAGTCAAACCCGATCTGAACTGGTTCCAGACCCGAGCTCCATCACTGCCCAAACTCGATCAGCATCCAAATTCACACCCAGTCCCAATCAGCACTCAACATCACCAGACCAGAGTAGGGCTATAAATTGGACCGGATGGGACAGACAGCCATATGTTCAAGCTAGGACCAAAATTCTACTCGAACGGGTTTATGTCTAGCTCGGTCTAGGTCGGACACAAATTTTATAGTCCGGACTCGGTTCGGTAAAGCATCGGACCACAATGATACTCAGATGGACTTATTTCTGGCTCGAGCTCGGTAAAGTATCGGACCTAATAATTTGTTTAAGTTCGGTTCGTACAACAGTTCTGACGGTCCACGGTCGGGCCATTTCACGAGCCAGACCCAGACGGACGACTGACCTCCTGTTCATTTTACACCCCTAGACCTGAGCCCCCTCTCTTCTGAACACAGCCAGATCCGGGTTATACAAACCCAGATCCGCAAGAACCAAACCAGACCCGGATAAAAAAAAATTCCAGACCCGAAACACAAAATAAACCCATACCGGCAACATAATAAACCTTAATCTGATCAGCAATCCCCCGCGGGAAAAAAGTATATGTTCCAAAAACTGAGATTTAAAATCATGAAAAATTAACTTTTTTATGTATTCAATGTTAGAAAAATGGGTGTTTTATACACCATTTACGAACCGATTTTTGAGCAATTTTTGAGTAAGATCCTCAATGAATTATTGAGAGATCTTGATTGATTTGTGTTCTCCTTCGTGAGTAGATCAAAATCATATATTGGTTTGCTAAAAATGGTTAAGGGGTGAATGAGAAATTGTCTCTCAAAGTGAGACGTTTTCATTCTTGAAATGGGTTAAGGGAACATAGTCCCACATCGGAAAAATCAAAGAAAATAGAAGATGATATATAGTAACCTCCTTCTAAGCATTGTAAGATAGCTAGAAGAGAGGCTCTCTCTCTCTCTCTCGCGCGCGCAGGGGGAGTGCGAATCTCGGACCGGATTACATGCGACTTGTGTGCGCCTGCACGACCTGCGGACACGAATGCCGGACCGACTTGACCCCACCCCGTGTAGAGCTAATTTTTGTTACAGTTTTGTTTTTTCTTTTTGTAACGGCTGAAATGAATGCAGAAACGGTTCTGTCTGCCGTTTCAGTGCTGTATTGAATGTTTTGTCTGCCGTTACACTGAAGGCATTCAAAGCCTTATCTATTATTACAGTATTAACCCTAGCTCTATAAATAGAGGCCTCCCCTCTCATTTCTTTCCTGCACAACAGAAAACTTTTTTCTTTCTCCTCTTGAGTCCTGTTCGTTTTTTCACTCCTGCTGTTTTTTGGTAAGTCGGTGATAGGATTTTGCCGCAGCTGCTCAATTCGAGAGTGCTACGTGGTGCCTACATGAACACTCTGGTCGTTGCATCCTGAAAGATAAATGCCTTCGTTCATTCCAGCAACCGGAAGAGGCGAAATCTGTTTTAAGGACACTGTGTGATACACAGGCCTCGACTTCTCAACTTGTAATTCTAAAATTGATTTCTGTAAGTTATTAATTATTTATTTTTATTTCTTTTCAGGTTTTTCTTCCTGTCCTTTTTCCTTCTCTGTATTCTGTACCTCTCAATCAAATTGAGTTTATTGTAAAAGAATTTTTGTAACAAACTCAAAACAGATTTTTGATTTTCTTGATTTCCGATTTTGAGGCACTGTTTTTCTTTTTTTTTCTTTAATATGGAAAACTTACACTCGTGTTGTGTAATTTTCAGAATCAAAATGACTACTGCATCGGACAATGTTGCTGTGTCTGAAACAGTCCACATGTCGGTTGCTGATATGACGCAAGAACCGAATGCTGCTGCGGCACGAGTGCCAATGCCCACCGTTGTACCTGTCTCAGTCTCCCATAGGGAGAAACCTGAGAAGTTCAATGGGTAGAACTTCAAAAGGTGGCAACAGAAGATGATGTTCTATCTGACCACACTGAATCTTGCAAGATTCTTGAACGAAGATACTCCAAATCTTAAAAAAGATGAGCAAGATAACCAAGTCATTGCCGTTGTGGATGCTTGGAAAAATGCTGATTACTTGTGTAGGAATTACATAATGAATGGATTAGTCGATTCTTTGTATAATGTATACATTGACAAAAAAATAGCTAAAGAACTTTGGGAATCACTAGACCATAAGTATAAAATCGAGGATTCCGGCGCCAAGAAATTCATTGTAGGCTGCTTCCTAGACTATAAAATGGTAGATTCTAAAACAGTAAACAGTCAAGTTCAAGAACTACAACTGATCTTGCATGAGATTCATGCTGAAGGTATGAACTTAAGTGAAAGTTTCCAAGTGGCATGTATAATTGAAAAATTACCACAAGGTTGGAAAGACTTTAAGAATTACCTAAAGTATAAGCAAAAAGAAATGGGCATTGAAGATCTCATTGTCAGGCTTCGTATTGAAGAAGACAATAGAGGATCTGAAAAGGTTGGACTCGTCAATCATGCAGCTAAGGCAAATGTACTGGAACATAAACAACGTTCCAAAAAGCACAACAACAAGGGTCCCAAGTTAGGGCCCAAGGGAGGAATCTCTAAGAAGCGGAAGTTTCAAGGCAAGTGCTTCAATTGTGAATGGGTCACAAGTCTACTGAATGCAGACTTCCCAAGAAGAACAGGAACAGAGAAGCAAACTTGAATCAAGGGATTGCTCAAGATGTTTCCGATATCAACCTCTCAGCTGTGATCTCAGAGGTGAATATGTTAGGTTCAAACCCGAAGGAATGGTGGATAGACACTGGAGCTACTCGACATGTGTGCTCCAACAGAAGTATGTTCTCCACTTTCGAACCATTAGAGAATGGAGAGAAAATGTTTATGGGGAACTCGACTACTTCAGAAATAAAGGGCCAAGGCAAGGTGATCTTGAAGATGACTTCTGAAAAGAAACTGACTCTGAACAATGTTGCATATGTTCCTGAAATCCGTAAGAACCTGGTATCTGGTTTGTTGCTTAATAACCACGGTTTTCGTTTAGTGTTCGAGTTGAACAAATTTGTTTTTGTCAAAAAGTGGAATGTATGTTGGTAGAGGATATATGAGTGGTGGAATGTTTAAACTCAATGTAATGACCATGGTCAAGAATATCAATGAAGCTAGCTCTTCTATTTATCTGCTTGAGTCTTTCAATTTATGGCATGGTAGACTAGGACATGTTAATTATGATACTTTGCGAAGACTAATTAACTTGAATCACATACCAACATTCCAAATTGATTCCAAACACAAGTGTGAAACTTGTATTGAGGCAAAACTAACAAGATCATCGTTTAAAAGTGTTGAAAGAAACACTGAACCACTTGATCTAATTCACACTGATATTTGTGATTTGAAAATAATACAAACAAGAGGTGGTAATAAATATTTTATTACCTTCATTGATGATAGCACAAAATACTACTATGTATACTTGCTTAAAAGCAAGGATGAAGCTATAGAGAAATTTGTTCTCTATAAAAATGAAGTTGAAAACCAACTCAATAAGAAAATTAAGGCGCTAAGAAGCGACCGAGGTGGAGAGTATGAATCACCATATGCTGACACGTGTACTAAGCATGGGATTATACATGAAACGACAGTGCCTTATTCTCCTCAGTCCAACGGTATTACTGAGAGAAAGAATCGTACATTGAAAGAAATGATGAATGCAATGTTAATAAGTTCTGGTTTGCCACCAAACTTGTGAGGAGAAGCTATTCTTTCAGCTAACTACCTTTTGAATAAGGTACCCAAAAAGAAAGAAAATAAAACTCTATATGAATTATGGAAAGGAAGAAAGCCATCCTATAATTACTTGCGAATGTGGAGATGTCTTGCCAAGGTGGCAGTACGTCCACCTAAGAAAGTGAAAATAGGACCAAAAATGGTTGATTGTATTTTCATTGGCTATGAACTTAACAGTAGTTCCTATCGGTTCTTGATGTACAAATCCGATAGCTGATATATCAAAGAACACGATAATGGAATCTAAAAATGCATCGTTTTGAAGATGTATTTTCATGTAAGTCAAATGAGGAACCAAGCTCCTCCAAACGAACACATGTACTATCAGTAAAGATAGTGAAGACCAAGATGAAGAAGCTGAAGAGGAACCTCAACGCAGTAAAAGAACAAGAATGGAAAAATCGTTTGGTCTGGATTTCTTGACGTTTATGCTTGAAGGTGAAACCCAAACCTTCAAGGATGCGGTGAACTCTAGTGATGGTCCTCTATGGAAAGAAACCATCAAGAGCGAAATTGATTCTATCTTGCAAAATCATACTTGGGAACTAGTGGATCTTCCACCGGGTAGCAAACCTTTAGGTTCCAAGTGGATCTTCAAGAAAAAAATGAAACCTGATGGATCAATTAATAAATATAAGGCAAGACTTGTAATTAAAGGTTATAAACAAAAGAAAAGTCTTGATTACTTTGATACATATTCTCCTATGACGAGAATAAATTCTATTAGGATGGTACTTGCAGTAGTAGCTCTATGCAATCTTGAAGTACATCAAATGGATGTAAAAACAGCTTTTCTTAATGGAGATTTAGATGAAGAAATCTACATGCAACAACTTGAGGATTTTTCAGCTCCAGGACATGAAAAGAAAGTGTTTAAACTAGTGAAGTTGTTATATGGCTTGAAACAAGCTCCAAAGTAGTGGCATGAAAAATTGGACAATGTCATAATGAAAAATGGCTTCAAGATCAATGAATGTGACAAATGTATATATGTCAAAGACACAGAAGATGGATATGTCATTATATATTTATATATAGATGACATGCTTATTATTGGAAGCAATGATCAGATAATTCAATCTGTTAAAAACATGTTGAACTCGAGGTTTGACATGAAAGACATGGGACTAGCTGATGTTATATTGGGAATTAAAATCACAAGAACCTCAGACGAGCTTATTTTAAGCCAGTCACATTATGTTGACAATATTCTTGGAAAATTTGATAAAGATAATTCTGAAGTTGCCAGAACTCCAATAGATCTAACTTTACATTTATCCAAGAATAAAGGTGAGAGTATTTCTCAAGTAGAATACTCTAGAATCATAGGCAGTCTAATGTACTTAATGAGTTGTACAAGACCAGACATAGCTTATGCAGTGAGTAAACTAAGTAGATACACGAGTAATCATAGAAGCGAGTATTGGCAAGCAATTACAAGAGTACTGAAGTACTTGCATTTTACTCGTAACTATAAGCTGCACTATACGAGATACCCTGCTGTACTTGAAGGATACAGTGATGCGAACTGAATATCGAGTGATAATTCAAAATCCACTAGTGGCTATGTATTTACACTAGGTGGTGCAGCAGTTTTTTTGGAAATCCTCTAAACAAACAGTGATCGCTAAATTCACGATGGAATCTGAATTTATCGCATTGGACAAATGTGGAGAAGAGGCTGAATGGTTACGCCACTTTCTTGAGGATATTCCAAGGTGGACAAAGCATGTGCCTCCAATCTGCATACATTCAGAGAGTCAATCTGCAATTTGTAGAGCACAGAGCAATATGTATAATGATAAATCTAGACATATTCATCGAAGACATAATACCATTAGACAATTACTCTCTACTGGGGTTATCTCTGTAGACTATGTAAAGTCAAAGGATAACATTGTGGATCCGCAGGGTGTTTGGTGACTGCGGGTGGTGTCATGTCTCATGACGGAGGCTGAATTGTCTATAGCTTCTTCACGATGCATCGTGAGATGACGTGGGATTCCTCTCCAGGCTGTCTGGACATGAGCTCGTAACTCATAGAACATTTAGGATACTTATCATAGTTACAGTAGAATTTTATGTCATAACGAGGGATTGAACCCTACAAGATGAAGAACGGTTAAGAGCTTGCCCTTAGACCTATGTAGTATGGGATGCATAGAATCTGAACAAGTGCGCATTAGTGTCATCTAATATAAACAACTGCATTAAGGACTAAGTGCACCGCACGACGCGACATCTATAGGATAGTCCCTTGTAGCTCTGTTTGTGATCAAGTTTGTGATTGTTTAAGTATTTGAGAATCATTATACTGTTTCGGCATAAAGAGTATAGCCGTGTATAATATTTCGTCGGTTGTAAGCAACTGACGCGCCCACAGTTTTTATGCAGGAAAAAGTGGTTAACAAGACTAAAGAATGCTTGCTGATTAAAGATTGATTCAAGAGTTGTACATTTCAATTCATGTAAATTGTTGTAAATTGCTTCTGCTGTAAATATGTAATGTAAGTGTAAACTCTGATGTAACAAAAGGTTTTTTTTTTATTTCCTTGTAAAATTGTATGAAATATGGGTAAAGATCCTGTGGAACTTCGAATTCAGTGTATTTTGGAATTCGGAGTGTTACAGAGTGGTATCAGAGCCACGCTTCCAAGTAGTACAAATTTATAAAGAACGACACCTTAGAAGTGAACATTAGGACGTGTGTTGAGTCTAGAGATTTAAATATAAGTCACTTACATTTGTGTTGCTCTATGATTTATGCTTCTTCTCCTCTTTCTCTAAGATGGCGGACCACTTCGACCCAGCTGGAGATGATAATTGGCACATCGTTGAGGAAGATTACTAACCCGGGCAAGCTGATTCAGACGAGGAAGATCCCGAAGAAGTGGAAGAGGAATGGCCTGAGTCCCGAGAGATCACTCCACCTCCGAATTCATCTGATGATTCCTCCGATGAGGAAGAACCAGTTCCGAGTAATCACTTTGTGTCGCTTCAAAGGCAGGTAGAGACTCAACATGAGAGAATTGGGCTACTGGAGGCTCAGTTGGCGAAGCACAAGGATGATATTACAATTCTCGGTCTTCGTGTTTGGGAACTCGAGAAGAGGAAAAACATGACCGATGTACTAAAGGAAGAAGTGGAGGAACTACGGGAAGAGCTTCGACGAGCCAAGAGGAACTGTAGGAACTAGACTGTTGTATCTTCTTATTGTTTTCATTTTGATGTCAGAAATATTTTAAATTCGAATGTATAAAGTTGAAATTCAATGAAATGGAAAATTTGATTTAAAATTCATGTTTATACTTCAAATTTAATAGATCTTTTGTATCAGAATATGGCTAGAAGAGGAGTTCGAAATGGTGAAGGTCTGGACTTGAAAACGGAACTAGCGAGGGTCTATTAGACACTCAATGCCGTTGCCCTGAATCAGAATCAAGCAAGGGTGCCTGTGAATCCAGTACCCGAAGCAATCAAACTCGTGGAATCATTCAAGCGAATGAAACCACTCGTGTTTGAGGGAAAGTCAGACCCTGACATGGCTGACAAATGAAACCACTCGTGTTTGAGATTCATTATTCTTCCTGAATACGAACTATTTTTATAACATTGATCATTAGAAAGCTTCATAAATTGATTTTGGTAATCAGACCAAATTTTGAAATCTGTAGGTCGACAGTCGACTGGCCTACGGTGCAGTCGACTGGTACGTGCCTGATACTTTATTTGAATTTGTTGAAAAAGTTGCTCTAGACAGTCGACCTAGCCCCTAGGCAGTCGACTGGTCCACTGTAGAAGTTATTTTCGTAAGAATTATTTATCCTTCTGGACAGTCGACCTATAACCCAGTTAAGTCGACTTAAACACTTGGAATATTTTTGAGAGGATTACTGGAATTTTCCTCGGGTAAGTCGACTGACCCCTCTTGTAAGTCGACTGATATGAGACTTAGTTTATTTTTGTAAACTCTTGAATTTGGTCCTCTGGACAGTCGACTTACCACAGTGTAATTCGACTGGTACTAAGGATATTTGTAAACTTCATTGTTAATTCGAATGATTAGTTTCTATATATATATATTTGTTATTCAGTTCAGTATATAATTAAGCAATTGACCTTGAGATATTCAGTTGAGTGTGTCAATGAGACGTTTGGTTGAGTCACTTTGTTTAGTGGGACTTTAGTTTAGACTTTTGAGTTTGAGTCTCTAGAAGCGTATGACCCTAGTATACCGGTGTTGAGTTATTTATTGAAGCCCATTGTGGCATTTCAGTTATTTAAATTTGAATTTAGGCCGGTAGGGTACATCACTCTAGGAGATTCGTTAAGCAATCATTTAACCAAAAATTATAAGGACATGCACTAGTGGTGATATGATGAACGGGAACATTTGTCACGAACCTCAGTATGGCTTTCGGTGTGGGATTTAATTTCCGGAATTATCACAGTAGATTATTAGTGGTGTGGGATATATCTCCGGAATTATCACAGTCTTGTGATGTGGGACAATCTCCGGAATTATCACGATAACTATTGTGGTGTGGGATTGATCTCTGAAATTATCGGAGTCGAGGTGAAGCACATGTGGTATATTGTGGTGACGTGTCAATGTTTCGGTGTGGGGTGATCTCCGGAATTATTCAAGTGAAATATCTTGGGTGTGGGATCCATCTCCGAAATTATCGGGCATGTGATACTATCCATGGTTTATCTTTATCTCGTAGTAGTCATTCTGTTAGGATTAGTTCATAACGCGGGGATTGAACCCTATGAAGTGAAGACGTTAAGGGCTTGCATCGAACCTATGTAGAATGGGATGCATAGACTTCGACAAGTACGCATTAGAGAGTCTGCATTTAGAACTTGTGTTTTCTTCGCTTGGTTTTATGCATGTGGTTTTCTTATTTTCTACACGTGACACTTAGCTTAGTATCACTTGATGTTTTATGTTACCTTTCATTTCGTACTTTCCATATTCTTACTTGGCACTCGTTGTTTATGAGTTTATGAGGTATGAGCTTTATGTTGTCGTTTGTTTATTTTTATATTTCTCACACCATTTGTGGCTGACCCCTTTAGTTTGGGGGTTAGGGATCATCTCTAGCCTCACTTGTTGCAGGTAGTTGCCTAGAGTTGGGGATGGAATGCTTAAGTTGAATTTGAGATGTAATTGATACATAAGTGATTTGAGTAAAATTTGTAATATCAGTTTTTAAGATAAATTAGTGTTGTAAATGAAGAGAATATTAAGTTGAGTTGTTTTGAGTTCCGCTGTGCATTGTAAATAATTTGTTGTAATAAAATGTTGAAAAATTTAGTGGTGTTGTTGATGTTTAATATTATGTTGAAGTGGATCACTGGGAATGTGCCACGTAATTTCTATGTTATTAATCTAGAAATTCGGGGCGCTACAGAGATTGGTATCAGAGCGACGCTTCAATAGTAATACTAAACATAACATAAAAATAACCTAGGTGTGGACACTAGAGTGTGAGTACCTAGGTGTGGACATTAAAGAGTGAGTATCACATAGAACTAAATATGACGTTTTACCTTTGGGATTCAATTGAGATTTTGCCAAAGGATATTGATGTGAATTTGAATTGTGTGTGTGATGCTCTAACTTTTCCCTCGTTTTGTAGTATTCAAAATGGTTACACCCAGAGGCAGAAATGGAGGCAACTATGAGGATGGATCTGGTAGTTCCCGAGGAAATGGGATCGACCTTGAGGCTGAGTTCGCCAAAGTGTATCAGACGTTGAACACGCTGATGGCATTCAATGTGGCGCAAGCTCAGAATCAGCAGTAGAATCCGCAGCCAAATCATGGGGCTGGGCATGGATTGGTGAACGCTGATCCTATTAAGCAGATCGAATCCTTCAAGAGGATGAGGCCGCCAGTCTTTGAGGGCCAAGCTGATCCGACCGCAGCAGATGATTGGATTCGGAAGATGGAGACGATCTTCGAGGTATCGGAGACTCCAGCAGCCAACAAGGTGAAGTTAGCGTCGATGCAGCTTGAGAAGGACGCTGGTGTTTGGTGGGAGTCGCTCAAAAGGACTTTGGGAGATCAACAGTTTACTTGGGAAGCTTTTCTGGAGGAGTTCAGAGATCGCTTCTTTCCTCTTGATGTTCATGAGAAGAAGGCGACTGAGTTCTTGAACCTTCAGCAGGGCAGCATGACCGTGCGGGAGTATGAGACCAAATTCGCTCAGCTTTCGCGATATGCACCAGAATTGGTCGTTGATGAGGCAAAGAAGGCCAAAAAGTTTGAGCAGGGCTTGAGGCCAAGCTTGATGTCGAGGATGATTCTGTTGGGTATCAGACGGTTCGACAAGCTGGTCAGGAGAGCAGCGATGACTGAGGAGGATATGGACAAGTTCCAGAAGAAGCAAGATACATGGAACCGGAACAAGAGGCCAGCATCAGGCCAGAACGGGAAGGGATTCCCAGCGAAGCAGGCCAAATTCAGTGATCCAGTGCAGAAGGCACCTACAGCTCAAGGAGTGACCTGTCATTACTGCAAGGAGGCAGGACATTACAGGTCAGCATGTCCAAAGTTGGCAAAGCAGGTTTGTTCCCAGTGTGGGTAGGCAGGACATACTCAGCCACATTGTCCACAACAGAAGAAGGATGGTTCCGGTGGGAGCAAATTTCATAAGAGGCAAGGGCGAGTATTTGCATTAACCGAGGAAGACGCTGGTAACTCAGAAAATGTAATACAGGGTATGCAAGAATTTTGAATTTTATTTGAATCAATGTAATAAATGAAACCTTTATTTGAGAACAATTTAAGATTGAGTATCATTCTTATTGTAACAGGAGTTGTTTTAATTAATGGAATAAAGGCAAAGGTTTTATTTGACACTGGTTCATCGCATACATTTGTATCGCCAAGTTTTGCAAAGATCTTAGGTGTGGAACCTAAGTTGTTTCCAGACAGGGTTTTGTCAGTGGCAACGCCGTCAGGTGAAGAGCTGATAGCAGATCGATATTACGAAGGCTGTGATATCGAGATTGGTGGGAGGTTGTTCGGCATTGATATGATCGAGCTGAAAGTTTTGGGTGTGGATGTCATCGTGGGCATTGATTGGATGGCAATATATGATGCCACAATCGAATGCAAGCTGAAGGAGGTGTTGGTGAAAGCACCAGGTGGACCTGCAGTGACTTTTCAAGGGAAGAAGAAGATTCCGAAGGTAGCTGCAATGGTATCTAAGATGGCAGTTCCAGTTGAAGTCAAGGGCATTCCGGTTGTTCGAGATTTTCCTAAGGTGTTCTTGGATGATTTTCCAGGATTACCACCGCAGAGAGACGTGGAGTTCTGCATTAATGTTCAGCCGGGGAGTGCGTCGATTTCCAAGGCTCCGTACAGGATGGCACCTGTAGAGCAAGATGAAGAGAAGAAGCAGATTGAGGAGCTGTTGAGCAAAGGGCTTATCAGGCCGAGTTCTTCTCCGTGGGGAGCGCCAGTACTGTTAGTCAAGAAGAAGGATGGGTCAATGAGGATGCATTGACTATCGGGAGTTGAACAGGGTGACTATTCAGAACAAGTATCCACTGCCGCGGATTGATGATTTGTTCGACAGGCTTCGAGGAGCAGCTGTATTTTCGAAGATTGACTTGAGGTCAGGGTATCATCAGGTACGAGTCAAGGAGGAAGATGTGAGTAAGACAGCTTTCAGGACTCGTCATGGGCTCTATGAGTTTCTGGTAATGCCATTCGGGTTGACGAATGCGCCAGCCGTTTTCATGGATATGATGAATCGGGTTTTGAGACCATTTATTGACTCCTTCATGGTGTTTTTCATCGACGACATTTTGGTGTATTCGAAGTCGGAGGAGGAGCATTCTACGCACTTGACAGCGGTATTACAGAAATTGCAGGAGCATAGCTTGTATGCCAAGTTGTCGAAGTGTGAGTTTTAGAAATATGAGGTAGCTTTCCTTGGGCATATTCTTTCTAAGGAGGGAGTAGCTACTGATCCTCAGAAAGTTGAAGCAGTGAAGGATTGGCCCAGGCCAACATCTGTGAAGGAAGTCAGAAGTTTCTTGGGATTAGCTGGATACTACAGGAGATTTATTCAGGGTTATTCTCATATTGCAGTTCCTTTGACGGGTTTGACCCGGAAGAGTGTGGCATTTGTGTGGACAGATAGGTGCGAGGAGAGCTTCCTTGAGTTAAAGGAAAGGTTGACTACGGCACCTATCTTAGCTTTGCCGCAAGCAGGGAAGGATTATGATATCTACAGTGATGCATCTCTCAGAGGTTTGGGTTGTGTCTTGATGCAAGAAGACAAGGTTATTGCTTATGGTTCGAGGCAATTGCGTCCGCATGGGAAGAATTATCCGACGCATGATTTGGAGCTAGCAGCTATCATTTATGCCTTGAAGCTGTGGAGGCATTATGTCTATGGTGAGAAGGTTAGCATGTACACCGACCACAAGAGCCTGAAGTACATTTATCAGCAGAGGGATCTAAATCTTCGGCAGAGAAGGTGGTTGGAGGTATTGGAAGACATTCGTCCCGAGATCAAGTATCACCCGGGCAAAGCGAATGTGGTGGCTGATGGACTTAGCAGGAAGAGTAGTTTATCGAGTTTGATCACTACTCATAGTGAGTTGGCAGCAGAGATCGATCAGGAAGGTATCGAGGTGGTACTGCAAGGTTTGGGGGCATCTTTGGCTCGGTTGAGGTTGCAGCCGTCCTTGAGAGAGAGGATTGTGGAAGGTCAGAGATCGGATTCAGAGATTCAGAAGATGCTGCAACAGGTTTCAGAAGGCAAGCTATCAGAGTTTCGTGTCCAAGATGGAGTTCTTTGGATGGGTGAGAGGTTGTGTGTTCCAGATAATGCAGATTTGAGAGAGAGTATCTTACAGGAAGCACACAGTACATTGTTGTCAGTTCATCCAGGGGGCACAAAGATGTACAGGGACATCAAACAGCACTTTTGGTGGTCTGGTATGAAGCAGGATGTAGCAAATTTTGTGGCAAGGTGTCTGACTTGTCAGCAGATCAAAGCAGAAAATCAGAGAGCCTGGAGGTTTATTACAGCCATTACCCATTCCGGAGTGGAAGTGGGAGAATATCAGCATGGATTTCATCACGGGTTTGCCGAGGAGTTCGAAGGGCAATGACTCGATTTGGGTTGTTGTGGACCGTTTGACTAAGTCGGCTCACTTTCTAGCCATGAAGATTACTTGGTCGATGGAGAAATTGGCTGAGTTGTACATTGGAGAAATTGTGAGGCTTCATGGAGTTTCTGTGTCAATTGTTTCCGACAGAGATGCAAGGTTTACGTCAAGGTTTTGGAAGAGTCTACAAGCAGCTTTAGGCACCAGAACTGATTTCAGTACCGTGTTTCATCTACAGACTGATGGTCAGACTGAGAAGGTGAATCGAGTGCTGGAAGATATGTTGAGGGCTTGTGTTATGGATTTCGGTGGTAGTTGGGAGAGATACTTGGCATTGGTTGAGTTTGCTTATAACAACAGTTACCATGCGAGTATTGGGATGGCACCGTATGAGGCTTTGTACGGGCGGAGGTGTAGGACGCCTGTTTGTTGGTATGAGGTTGGCGAGAGGCAGATGTACGGTCCTGAGATCGTGCAGCAGACATCCGAGCAGATTGAGCTGATTCGCAAGAGATTGGTTGAAGCTCAGAGTCGGCAGAAGAGTTATGCTGATACACGGCGAAGAGACTTAGAGTTTGAGGTTGGGGATGCAGTTTTTCTCAAGATTTCTCCGACCAAGGGAGTGATCAGGTTCGATAAGGGAGGCAAGTTGGCGCCAAGGTATATTGGTCCATTCAGTATCTTGGAGCGGATTAGCAAGACCGCTTATAGATTGAAGCTTCCAGAAGAGTTGGCACAGGTGCATGATGTATTCCATGTGTCATTATTGAGGAAGTATGTGGCAGATCAGAGTCATCAGTTGGCAGAGATTCCTGAAGGATTACAGGTGAACTTGAGTTATAAGGAACAGCCTGTTGAGATTGTTGACCGTAGAGAGAAAGTTCTGAGAAGGAAGGTGATACCTATGGTCAAGGTGTTATGGAGGAATCAGCAGTTCATATGAGGGTATTTCTATTATGTGATTGTAATTCCTTTGAATGATTGTACTTGGTTTAAGTTGTACTTCTCTTATTTTGATATACAATTGTTTGAATTATGTTTCCATTTATGAGATGTTGATTCTTTGAGGATATGTGTTTGAACTCATTAGTAGTAGTTCTGAGGACAGAACTCTTCTAAGGAGGGAGTGATGTAGAACCCCGTATTTTCAAATATTATTTTTATATATTTGAAAATAAATTTAAATTTATTTTTGGAGATTTAATGAGTATTTTCAGAAAATTTATCTTTTGTACACGTACAAAACACGTGCAAATGCTTTTATGAGAAATGTAAAAATTTAGTTTTCTTTATGAAAAAATCTTTATTTAATAATTGATATTTAATTAGTATTTTTCTAGATTTTTCTAAAATTTATTGGAGCTATTTGCAATTTTTGAGAAAAGAATGACCTTTTTTGCAAATTTGACATTTTTGGGGATTTAAGTGCAAAATGTGATTTCTGGACGTTTTGAACAGTATAAATGGAGATTTAGAATATATATTTTCTTATAAATCCAAATTTAATTGAGTTTTGATGGAATTTCCAAAAAATAATCTATATATGTGAATTGTATTTTGGAAAAGGGGTGTTTTGCAAAGTTGCGGGTAAAACCCTAATAAGCAACCCGGCATATTTAAGGGATTTTTCCCAGCCGTCATTACTGATAATATACAGAATTTTGGAGATCTTTTTGGTGGAGCAAGAGCTTTTGGGATCTAGCAAAAGATGATTTCTTTGTGGACTATTCTCAATTCTAAGGTGAGTAATATAAAAATTTGTTGTGTTGTTTTGATATATGTGAGAGATATCGAAATTGTTTTGTTTGTTTGATTGTGTGAGAATCTTAATTCGTCTTGATTGATTGATCTATGTGAACAAATATCATGATGTAATGATTGGTTGTTGTGAATAATTTAGATCTCGTAAAGTGGTATGGATCATGTGGAATTGGTGGATGAACTAGTAGATCCTTATTATTAAAAATTGTTCACTAAAAGCATGTTGAGATTTGTGCATGAACACCTGGACATTAGAATTATAAATCGGATTCTTATTGATTTTGTGAAAGAGACTTAGATCTTGTAAAACCCTAACAAAAGGATTTGTGATTTAGAATATGAGAATTTAGATCTTGACATATTGATGTTTTGAGTAATTTATACATATACCTGATGAAACTTCGTTGAGATTCATTATTCTTCCTGAATACGAACTATTTTTATAACATTGATCATTAGAAAGCTTCAGAAATTGATTTTGGTAATCAGACCAAATTTTGAAATCTGTAGGCCGACAGTCGACTGGCCTACGGTGCAGTCGACTGGTACGTGCCTGATACTTTATTTGAATTTGTTGAAAAAGTTGCTCTGGACAGTCGACCTAGCCCCTAGGCAGTCGACTGGTCCACTGTAGAAGTTATTTTCGTAAGAATTATTTATCCTTCTGGACAGTCGACCTATAACCCAGTTAAGTCGACTTAAACACTTGGAATATTTTTGAGAGGATTACTGGAATTTTCCTCGGGTAAGTTGACTGACCCCTCTTGTAAGTCGACTGATATGAGACTTAGTTTATTTTCGTAAACTCTTGAATTTGGTCCTCTGGACAGTCGACTTACCACAGTGTAAGTCGACTGGTACTGAAGGATATTTGTAAACTTCAGTGTTAATTCGAATGATTAGTTTCTATATATATATATATATATATTTGTTATTCAGTTCAGTATATAATTAAGCAATTGACCTTGAGATATTCAGTTGAGTGTGTCATTGAGATGTTTGGTTGAGTCACTTTGTTTAGTGGGACTTTAGTTTAGACTTTTGAGTTTGAGTCTCTAGAGGCGTATGATCCTAGTATACCGGTGTTGAGTTATTTGTTGAAGCCCATTGTGGCATTTCAGTTATTTAAATTTGAATTTAGGCCGGTAGGGTACATCACTCTAGGAGATTCGTTAAGCAATCATTTAACCAAAAATTATAAGGACAGGCACTAGTGGTGATATGATGAACGGGAACATGAGTCACGAACCTCAGTATGGCTTTCGGTGTGGGATTTAATCTCCGAAATTATCACAGTAGATTATTAGTGGTGTGGGATATGTCTCCGGAATTATCACAGTCTTGTGGTGTGGGACAATCTCCGGAATTATCACGGTAACTATTGTGGTGTGGGATTGATCTCCGGAATTATCGGAGTCGAGGTGAAGCACATGTGGTATATTGTGGTGACGTGTCAATGTTTCGGTGTGGGATGATCTCCGAAATTATTCAAGTGAAATATCTTGGGTGTGGGATCCATCTCCGGAATTATCGGGCATGTGATACTATCCATGGTTTATCTTTATCTCGTAGTAGTCATTGTGTTAGGATTAGTTCATAACCCGGGGATTGAACCCTATGAAGTGAAGACGTTAAGGGCTTGCACCGAACCTATGTAGAATGGGATGCATAGATTTCGACAAGTACGCATTAGAGAGTCTGCATTTAGAACTTGTGTTTTCTTGGCTTGGTTTTATGCATGTGGTTTTCTTATTTTCTATACGTGACACTTAGCTTAGTATCACTTGATGTTTTATGTTACCTTTCATTTCGTACTTTGCATATTCTTACTTGGCACTCGTTGTTTATGAATTTATGAGGTATGAGCTTTATGTTGTCGTTTGTTTATTTTTATATTTCTCACACCATTTGTGGCCGACCCCTTTAGTTTGGGGGTTAGGGATCATCTCTAGCCTCACTTGTTGCAGGTAGTTGCCTAGAGTTGGGGATGGAATGCTTAAGTTGAATTTGAGATGTAATTGATACATAAGTGATTTGAGTAAAATTTGTAATATCAGTTTTTGAGATAAATTAGTGTTGTAAATGAAGAGAATATTGAGTTGAGTTGTTTTGAGTTCCGCTGTGCATTGTAAATAATTTGTTGTAATAAAATGTTGAAAAATTTAGTGGTGTTGTTGATGTTTAATATTATGTTGAAGTGGATCACTGGGAATGTGCCACGTAATTTCTATGTTATTAATCTAGAAATTCGGGGCGCTACAGGAGGGCTGCAGGGTGAAGTTGGCGACGCTGCAGTTTGAGAAGGATGCGGCTGTGTGG
Source organism: Hemerocallis citrina (assembly GCA_017893485.1). Classification (NCBI taxonomy): domain Eukaryota; kingdom Viridiplantae; phylum Streptophyta; class Magnoliopsida; order Asparagales; family Asphodelaceae; genus Hemerocallis; species Hemerocallis citrina. The sequence goes on along the minus strand of CM030359.1, from coordinate 326,086,979 downwards.
TGGCAGTCGATGAAACGGACGATGCGAGACATTGTTCTTGGCTGCAATGAACTCTTGGAGGAATTTTGCAGTCATTATTTTCCCTCAGACGTCCAGGAGAAGAAGGCCATGGAGTTTCTGGCACTGCAGCAGGGCGGCATGTCGGTTAGGAAGTATAAGACAAGATTCACTCAGCTCTCGAGGTATGCGCCCGAACTGGTGATGGATGAGGCGAAGAAGGCTCGAAAGTTCGAGCATGGATTGAGGCCAAGTCTGAGATCCAGGATGATACCCCTCGGTATCAGAAGGTTTGACAAATTGGTCAAACGAGCTGCAGCCACTGAGGCAAATATGGAGCAGTTCCATGTTGTTCAAAATTGGAGGACCAATTGGAATGTTGGGAAGAGGCCCACAGTTTCTGGCAACTTCAGGGGACAACCGCCGGCCCAGAGGTTCAAACCAACCGGAGCGAATGCTGTCAACATAGTTGGAAAACCCGGAAACAATTGGGTGAGACCTCCTGTGGTGACTTGCTTCAACTGTGGTGAGACGGGAAATTACAAGTCTTAATGCCCCAAGCTGCAGAATGTCACCCGTAGTGGACCAACGCAGCAAGGTGGGAAGAAGCCGTACCAGCAGGGACGAGTATTTGCCTTGACTGAAGCTAACGCTGATGAGGTGGATCACGTCATCACTGGTACGAGGGAGGATGTTTAGAGTGTTTTATGTCGTTTCTCTTTTCCCCCCTTATATAGTGAACTGTTATGTAACGAGTGTATGTTATGTAACAGGAGAACTTATTTTGAATAGAAAGAAAGGCTTGTTGTTTTGTTCGATACTGGATCCACTCACACTTTTGTATCACCTAAATTTTCTAAAGTTTTAGGAGTCGAACCGAAAGTCTTTTCAGGCAAGGTCTTGGCAGTAGCTACTCCATTAAGGGAGACTCTAACCACTGATCGGTACTATGCAGATTGTGAGATCGTGATTGGAGATAGAATTTTTAGGATTGATCTGATTGAGCTGAATGTCTTGGGAGTCGACGTTATCATTGGCATTGATTGGATGTCAGTGTACAGTGCGAACATCGAGTGCCAGACCAAGGAAGTAACAGTGAAGGTTCCAGGTGGACCTAAAGTCACTTTCCAAGGGAAGAAGAGATGTTCTAGTTTGGTGACAGCTATCTGCACGAGGGATGTTCCTGTAGAGGTGTAGCAAATTCCTATGATTCGGGATTATCCAACTGTGTTCTTAGAAGATTTCCTGGGTTACCCCCACATCGTGATGTGGAGTTCAGCAACACTATTCAGCCAGGGAGTGCACCCATTTCCAAGGCACCGTATAGGATGGCACCTGTGGAGCAGGATTCGATCAAACGGCAGATTGAGGAACTGTTGGAGAAAGGCTTTATTCAACCGAGTGCGTCACCCTGGGGAGCGCCGGTGCTTTTGGTAAAGAAGAAGGATGGTTCGATGAGGATGTGCATCGATTACCAGGAGCTGAATAAGGTCACTGTTCAGAATAAGTATCTGATTCCACGAATTAACAACCTGTTCGATCGTCTACGTCAGGTTACCATCAAGTTCGAGTGAAGACTGAAGATGTGCATAACACTGCGTTCAGAACTCGACACGAGCATTACGAATTCTTAATTATGCCGTTTGGAGTGATGAATGCACCGACAATTTTTATGGATGTGATGAACAGAGTTCTGAGGCCGTTTATTGATTCTTTTATCGTGGTGTTTATCGACGATATCCTTGTGTACTCCAAGTCGGAGGAGAAGCACATAGAGCATCTGACAGTAGTTTTGAAGAAGCTTTAGGAGGAGAGTTGTATGCCAAGTTGTCCAAGTGTGATTTCTGAAAATCTGAAGTGGCATTCCTGGGTCACATCCTTTCTAAGAAGGGAGTGGCAACTGATCCGCAGAAGATAGAGCCAGTGAAGGATTGGGCAAGGCCTACTATAGTGAAGGAAATCAGAAGTTTCCTTGGGCTAACTGGATATTATAGGAGATTTATCCAGGGCTATGCTCAGATAGCCGTGCAGCTCACTGGTCTGACCAAGAAGAATGTGAACTTCAAGTGAACTGAGCACTGCGAGGCAAGCTTTCAGGAGTTGAAAGAGAGGTTGACTACTGCTCCCATTTTGGCTTTTCCTAGAGCAGGTGTTGAGTACGATGTCTACAGCGATGCTTCACATTGTGGGCTTGGTTGTGTCTTAATGCAAGAAGGAAAAGTGATCGCTTATGGGTCTAGACAACTACGACCGCATGAGAAGAATTATCCGACTCATGATCTGGAGTTCGCTGCGATTATCTTGGCTTTAAAGCAATGGAGACATTGCGTGTATGGTGAGAAGCTGAACACGTACACAGACCACAAGAGTTTGAAGTACATATATCAGTAGAAGGATCTAAATCTGATGCAAAGGAGATGTCTCCAGGAGTCCGTACCGTAGGAGACGCTCGTGGGGTGTTTGATGACGGCGAGTGGTGTCATTTCTCATGACGGAGGCTGAATTGTCTATAGGTTCTTCACGATGCGTCATGACATGACATGGGATTCCCCTCCATGCTGTCTGGACATGAGCTCGTAACTCATAGAACATCTAGGATACTTCTCGTAGTTACAGTAGTAGTTTATGTCATAACGAGGGATTGAACCCTACAAGATGAAGAACGGTTAAGGGCTTGCCCTCAGACCTATGTAGTATGGGACGCATAGAATCTGAACAAGTGCGCATTAGTGTCATCTAATATAAACAACTGCATTAAGGAATGCTATACCCTGAAAATTGTGGGCTATCTTGGCGGAGACTTTTGTGTGTGGTCGTATAGAAAATGATGAGCCAGATGCTCTCACTTCAAATGCTATGAACAAGTGGAAAACATTAATATGAAGTAAGAGATTGATTCTATGGCAAAGAACCACACTTACAATACAATTGATTCTCCCCATATACGCAAGATTAGAGGTAAAAGGGTTAAGATCATGCACATAACGGATACTCAATTATGAAGCTTGAATCATTGAGCCTATGAGAGGTTGTGAACATTGATGGCAAGGTATCCCAAGTGGTGAAAATGGCATCCACTCACCTAATCCTACTTTTTGTTGCATAACATGATTTGGAACTCCATCTCATGCTCCTTATAATGGGAGCACTCCTATAAAAGACTTTGGATGAGCAAGCTGCTCAGGGAGTACTCCTGCAATAACTCACCAAAATTTAAGTTACATTTCTCAATAGAGAACTAGAAAAATTGATCTATATGGGTTATCTATAGTCCTTCAGAGAGATAAGATTGAGTGCAAAGCGTGCTAGCTAATGAATCTATGACCTCGGAGTACTGTCTAGGAAGTGGTAGACATTTTCATGATGATTTGGAATTGGTTTTGCAATTATATGACACGTCATCTTGGAGATTGACATGTGTCATTCACTGCACCACCATTAGGGTTGGTTTTGCAATGACTAAACCAATGCATGTACAAAAGAGTGTCTAATCTAGAGTATGAAAATTTGAGCTAGGAATGGTATTAGTGATTGTCGCCACTTTGAGTGGTAGTCTTTCGTCTTGGACATAAAGGACCATGGCAGTGCAAGTCTCCAAGGGAGAAAGTAAGGCCATTGGAAGCCCCTTCCAAAAAGAGTCACCTAAAGCTGTGATAAATTGCCTGAGAAATAGAACGCCCTAGCGAGGAGATAGTTGGATTTCATGTGCTAAGAGAGAAATTGAGAGTCTAGTGCTTACACTTGATTGGATATTAGCTTGAAGCAGTGGGAGCTGTAGTGGTTATCAAATTGGCAGTAATGCAAAGGGCATTAGAAATGTGAAGCACAATTGGAGGATTGTGAGTGACCACTCATAACCACTTGTGTTCCCCAAAGGGGGAAACTGCACCGTATGAGGATATAAAGATGTTGGCTATACAGTGACTTAGATGAACTCATGTATACTGTAGGATATGTGATGGTCCTTACTAAATATATCATTTCTTGCTAAAGAAAAACAAAGTATTTTCTCACACAATATTCTGCAGAGGTAAAGTGCATAACTCGTGCAGTTAAGACTTGTGAGTCGTCTAGTTAGAGAGGTTCTATTAAGCACTGCATTTAGTCCTTCTAAAGGTCCCTGTCATAATCATCTCCTTTTGGAGAATTTGACCGTATGTGGCTTCAGAACTCAAAAAATCAGGGCAAGTCAAAGCTAGTTGAGATATCGCTTGTACAACACTTTGTGAAAGTAATAAGTGAGATCTGGTTAATCTTCGACAAAGAAGATTGTCACGCATTTTACCATTAAATCCGATCGTGTTTGAGCACCATGTGGTAGACATGGCACTCCAAGGGTTTGCGATCATGTCTTAGCTTACTGTGACTATTTGGTCAGTACATGTATTAGATATATTGATCTCTTCTAGACACATATTTTGAGTGTCTATATTTTTTGTTTTCCAAACATGTTTTCTGCCTTTTTTTTCTTGCTAGAGTTTTTAAAATATATGCAAAATTTTGAACCATTAAGCTATACACATAAAGCATGTCGCAAGGCAAATTGTGTTATTTACTCTCAAATACACCTCCTTGGCACTCTCTAGGAGAAGCGAGAGTGCAAGCAAGTTAAGGCTCAGTCTTTTCATCAAGGAAATGGACACGCTATGCACGAGGAGATATGGGATTAACTCTGTGAGATTAAAGAGCCGCCTAGGCGAGGACAAGATGAAGATCTCATTGCACGATCACTCTCAGGTGAAATCCAAACTGATGAATGATAGACTGCCTTGAACTGTTAAGAACCGGACGTGCATACCAAACTTGTAGGGCGCTTTGCAGCATAGATTTGTGGATGTGCAGAATAGAAAGTCAGGGGCTAGCTGATCTAAATTTTGCATGTAGAAGTGGTAGCCGCCATGTATCATCCTCTAGAGGGTTGAGAATGCTCCTCCATGACACGTTATCTTAAGCAGGTGTGTGCTAGTTGACCAAGTGAACTGAGTATTTGTCTAACATGAAAAGGGCAATGCTTCGAATATAGATGAACTCTACATGCCAGTGAATTGCAACTGAGGTACTTTCTTCGTTCTATGGAAAATTTAGTTAGGTTCGTAATTTCGTGCTTGCTACTTTGATTGGATCTTCAAATGATGCCTACAAGTAAGAGCAGACCGTAGGTGCCCGTTAGGAAAGCATCAAGACAATGGACTCAATTGTGAGCATAGGATTCGCTATCAAATCATCATATTGCGTTTGTTTGCGGCCTCGCGTGAAAAATATGGTGCAATATTGTAGACGGATTCTGAGGTTCCACTCATGAGCTGGCCTCATACTCGGGGTATTGGATGGTAGCTCGACTCGATGTGAACATGGAAGATTTCAGACAAAGAAAATGAGGAGATGACCCGATTAATTTATGAAAGGATCTTGAGCAACTATGTGGGATGTTTAGCATAAGTGTGTGAGTGGAAAATGTTAGTTGTTTTGGGCTTGTGGGCCGGTGATATGGGATAAATGAAGTGGCACAATCAGGACCCTATGATCTCCTCTGGACCCTCCCCCCTGTGATCATCAGGTTAGCTATAATCCAATGGGCCCCAGCCAACTCCGGCCCATGGGCAAACGGGTCCAACCCGGCCCATTAGAGCTTCAGACCCGTTTACCCCTGCCTATAAATACTTAACCCTCTCCTCACTTTAAGAGGTAATCAAACTTTCTACCCTTGAACCCTAGCTACTGTTGCTTTTCTGAATAACTGACTAGATCGTCAGAAGGCCTGTCATCGGGATTCTCTCGGTGTTTCTAGGCAGTGTGCAGGTACCCAGGACCGAGTCAAGCCCCCAGATCCGAGCCGAGCAGCTAGATCCGAGCTGAGCACTAGGTTCCTTCCTCCCCGCTTCTACTTCCGAGCCGGCTCCCGCTACCCAGGGTCGGACCAGGGCCAGTACCGCATTAGGACTTCCACTATATAAATTACAAGAACTCACACATGTTGCCCTCACACCCCAAAAACGAACAGCATCAGCCGGGCCTATAAACCAAACCCAACTTGGTGGGCCACCTTAGGAGGGTTGGTTAAGTCCCAAGTTAAGTATCTTCCCCCATGTCCTTGGTGAGATATTTTCCTAAGTATTACACCCTCTAATAGCAGGATATCTACCCCCCCCCCCCCCCCCCCCCCCCAAAAAAAAAAAAAAAATAAAGTGGTTGTGAGTATGGTTAAATACCGATGAGATATACACCAAATGATATAGATTATATTCTCATATCAATTCCTCTCCAGGCCCGGCCTGGGCCTGATGCAACCGATGCAGTTGCATCAGGCCCCAAAATCCCCCAAAAAAAGGGGGTCCCTGTTTTCAGAAAAGAAAAAAATTATATTAGCTTCAAACCCCTAAAATCCATTAATCGTTTTATTTTTTGCATGATTTTATATTAGCTTCAGGCCTCTAAAAAAATTTATATTAGCATAAGGCCCCTAAAATTCATGATTTCTCATGTATACTTTTTATTTTTTTTTCTAATACATGAATCGTTTTTTTTTTTTTAGTATATGTGGGGCCCCTTTTTGAGAGTTTGCTCCCCTAAAAAAATTTATATTACCTTCAGGTCCCCTAAAATCTATGATTTCTCATATATACTTTTTTATTTTTTTTCTAATACATGAATCGTTTTTTTTTTGGTATATGTGGGGCCCATTTTTTAGAGTTTGCTTAAGACCTCTAAAATCCTACGGACCGCCCCTATTCCTCTAGCTACAAAGAAAAAGAACTTCTCTTTGTTGCTCTCCTCCATTTTTGTCATCCTTCCGCATTGGGAACGAAAGTGGAAACTAGTGCGTATCCCCATCTATAGTATCTGTCTCCGTTCGAACAGTTCATGACGTGTTCCACACCATCAAGAAGATCACCAGTTCCGTTACTGCCAAACACAATGTAAAGCTAATCCTTTAATTTTATAATATCATGCTAAAGTTTATATTTATATGATATTTTTATATGTGTGATGTTGTTATAGATTGTAGTATATAATGACCAACGGTATCATTCATAACTCGTAAAAAAAAACCATGATGCTCATCAGCTTCATAATTTTGAGTAAGACCGCAGGAAATATACACCAAAAAGAGTCCTTTCTCGGGAGCCAATCACATGCATGGCTCGTGCCCAAACACTACCTCTTCTCAAAAGTGTAAGTATCTTATCAAAGGTCCATGTCTCTATGTTTATGAGGCATAATCTCTCAGTTATCGTTTGGTACTCCACAACCCACATGCCAAATTCTTATTGGATATCCACGTGAGTGGATAAAGATCCGATGCCCATTTTTATACTAACATAAGATTTGAACCTCCACCTTAAAGCATACAAAATTTTGAGTGGGGAATTGGCGGCTCCCCCCACCATCCCTGTTTGTTAGTGCTAGTTTATTTGCTGTCAACCTCCTCCACTACTAAGAGCATCCACAGTCGTTTGCTATTCTCATTGTTAAATATAGCATTTAGCAATAGCAATAGGAGTAGCACGCTGTAGTCGTCCAAATTCTAAAATTGAAAACGACATATGAACATCATCCGTCTTTGATTTTTTTTTTTTTTATAATAGTTATTCGGGGATTTAAAAAATAAACAAAAAAAAACAAAAAAAAAAGGTCAAAAAAAAGTCAAAACCATCACAAACGGATGAAGACCATCCGTTTGGATGGTTTTGACCTTTTTTTTTTATTTTTTTTTGGTTTAAAATTATAAACAAATCAAAATAGAATCAAAAAAAATCAAAAAAAAAGTGAGAAACTGACCAAACGGATGTTCTTCATCCGTTTGGTGAGTTTCTGACTTTTTTTTTTAAATCAAAAAAATAAAATCAAGAACTGATGACCTTCATCCGTCCAAGGCCATAAACGGAGTATCATCATCCGTCTTCTATATTTAGCAATCTTCTATCCAGACTTCTAACTTTAGCAACTTACTGTATATTCCTATTCTAACTTTTGAGTTTTTAGCAAACCACTGCACGTCGGTTTTCTAAATGGATTTCTAATTTTTGAGTATTTAGCAAACCACTGTGGATGCTCTAACTAGTAACTACGACCATCCACAGTAATTTATGTAAAAAATAGCAAAATGGTAATAGTAATTTTAGCAATTTACTGTAATAGTGAATTGCTAAAAAATAGTAAAATCTACGAAAATTAATCGGACGAAACTAAAATCCTATACAATCCATCTCATAAAATCTTGCTTACCACTCATCTTCTCCATCCAACCATTCAAATCTAATTCTATACAAAATTCTATACAATCCAACTCTATAGAATTCAGAAAATACAAAAAAATTGCAAAAAAGACCTCATCCTCCCTTCGTGTGTGCCGTTTTTTTCAATTCTGGGTTTTTTTTATAAAAAAACTCTAATTTTATAGGATGGATTAAAAATATATTAAAATATCTGAGACGAAACATCATATTTCGTCCGCTATAATATGCATAAGCATATGCCAAATTATTTCCCAAATATAGCTATCACTACAAGGAATTTGACATATAGTGACAGCAAAAATCCGTGGGTAAAAGACAAAAAACCGTAGGTATAGCCCGTAAAACCTATACCAACGGACATATTTTTCCGTCGTTTTTAATTAGCTATACCCACGGTAAAATGCCGTCACTATAGCCTATAGCGACGGTTTTTTCACCCGTTGGACAAAACCTCGGTGTTATACCCACGGTTTCGTATCCGTTGGTATAGGTTTTAAAGACACCTTTTGCTTTCCTATACCCACGGTTGAAACTCCATTGCTATAGGTTTTAGCAATGGTTTTAGCATCCAATTATTTGTATATATACCCACCGTATTTATTCCGTTGGTATAGTTCTTTTTGTGCGGTCCGTTGGTATAGATTTTAGCAACATTTTTTACACATACCACCCCGAATTTTACGGATAGGTCATAATTTGCTCTATACACAATTTTTTCTTATTAATTACGCTTATGATAATTTAATGTATTCTTTTATAATATTAATCCAATTATAAACTAAGAATACAATAAAATAAATAAATGTGTTTATGAAACAAAATTAAATAAAATTAAACTTCATTCATATTAAAAATAAATAAAGATTACAAGAGTGTCCATTACAGAATAGTTGAAAAGTCAACCTAAGAGTACCATACTGACATATAATAAACATATAAAGTCTTATAACAATCACATCCACTCAATTTCTAAGTTTGCTCCATCAAGAAAAAAATTAGCTTCTAATCCTCACCTGCAAGTAACAAAAAGAACAAATGAATCATAACATAACTCAACATAAGAAATATTAACAATTTCAGTAAGAATTAGTTAAAACTAATTAGATACCATCTTCAGTATCTTCATTAGTGTCTGGATTTAGAGAATGCGTATGGTCAGGGGCACTTGAAGCATCTGTAACCTACTAAAAATAAAATACAGCCTATAGACTCTTCTTAATAAATATTTCCATCATTCATTAAAGAAAAAAATTTATGGAAAAAAAGACATTACAAATGCAATACATTAGAATTAAACATATGGAAAATCAGTAATAAATACAAAAATATCTCATACAAAACATAACATTGAAATATGAACTCCAAGAGTAAAATATAATATACCTGTCTTGCAGCCTGTATAATGTCATTCACATCTTCTCCAAAGAATCGATTATGACTCAACGACAGAACATTGTCAACAGGCTTTCCATTTGCTTAACTCTATTACGTAACTCTTGATTTTCAGACAAAGATACCTTCTGTTTTTTAGGCTTAGGAATCTTGCCCATACAACGTACACGTCCTCTCTTTTCAGGTCCTTGTACTTGGGAATATGTGTCATCCTTCCAAGGCATATGAATTTGTGTATTTTGGGTTGATTGAGATGTTCCAGCTTCATTATTGTGTTTGTTTAGTTTAACCTGAAACATTACAAATATTAGATCCTGCAATTAGAAGAGAAAAAATGTGAAATTTGTTCATATGGGGATAAATGTGAAGAATAGAACTACTATTACTACTGCAATTACTACTACTACTACCACCACCGTAGATAATCCTACAAGTTGTCCATCTCTTCAGAAAACTTCAAAAAAACCTTAGATTTGGCAAAAATTGGGCAGAAGAATGCATTTCACTGGGAGGGCAGAGCATTGAAATATAAGCTTCTACTTGTTAGCAAAAGTTTTACCGGGATTCGAAGACCTAAGTTGGATGTTCATGATGCACAGATTTTTTTTTTCTAATCAAATGGAGATTATTATAGGGAATAAATAATATACACAGTAATTTGCATCGGTAATATTTAATCAGAATATTCTTACTATAATAGATATATATATACTACAAGAATGGATACAAGCCAAGAATGGATACAAAACATAATTAAACTTCCTACTATAATAGATATATATTATTGATAATGTTTAACTTGATTTAATTGACTTGAATATAGCAACAACAGCAACAAAAACAGTTCAACTAAATTACTTACTAGCCAAATGTTCTAAACAAATGTTTGTCTACACAAAGTACAAATTAGTCTGAAGAGATGGAATCAAGTTCTATAGTCTGAAGAGATGGAATCAAAGTATTTCTTTAGTCTGAAATCAAGTTCTGAACAAATGTTTGTCTACACAAAGTACAACTAAATTACTTACTAGCCAAACTGCTAGGATAAAATAAGGCAAAAAATATAAATTCTCTGCCTCCTTTCTTTAGGCATCCAGATTGAAGATAATTATTCAGAATATTCTAAAACGATGAAATTACATTAACAGTTCAGAGTATTTTATAGTTGTCCCCAAATATAAGCAATTACTATGTGCAACATATGCATGTTTAAGACAAGTCGCTCTGCTAAATATTAAATATATATGCTAAGAATACAATCTCTTCATCTCATTATCAACCTTAAATAATGCATGACTGATCATACAAAGTTCAAATAGAGATATGGTAGGATGATCGGTTACAGAAAATTTGAAAAATAAAACAGAGAGAAACAAATGTAAAGGCATCCTCTTATGAATACCACCTCAGACATCCATAAAAAAAGTGACGAAAAAGATAACTGATACTGAAAAGAATTTTGATTCCCACCTCTATTAATAGATAACTGACTGATCATAAAAAAAGATAACTGATACATAAAAAAAGATAACAGATACTAAAAAAGATAACTAACTGATCATACAACTATTAATAGTAACTACGAAAAAGATAACTGATACTGAAAAAGATAACTGATAACTGTTACTGAAAATTCTATCTCGACAGGTTTGGACTCCCAAGTTAATTCCACCAATTGGCAATTCTGATTTTTCAATTCAATCCCTATTGCAAATTACTGATGAAACAAGAAAACTTCCAAGGCATAAATATTATCACAAGCTAAACTACATCCAAATAATACAGTAAAGCTTTAGAAGTGAATGAGAACTAAATCTTACAATCAATCTAGCAGCCTTCTCATTGACAATTGATCCATCTTTACGAGTGCGAGTATCAATGTAAATCTCTTTACGTTTAGGTGATAATCCTTTGCTCTTTTTTTTCTGAAACCAAACAAACAAGTTATATGTATCTTGTAATTACATTTTACTCAATGAAAAGTACAAATATAAACAAACCTTTTCATCAATCAGTTTTGGGATACTTTTTGTACCCATACAATGGAGATCTTCAAACTTAGCACGATTCTGTCTATTAATTTTACTTACTTTCTACAATTGATACAACAAATTATCAGACGAATGAAGAAACCAAAGTCAAAATATTACTCATAATATGCAAAAATCTATTTGCTATATGACTTACTTGTCCTTCTTCAGAAAACCAATAACGAACCAATTCACGATATTGATTTCGGTCAACCCTATCATCCGATAATGCAGATGCAACTTCTTCCTCCGTTTTACTCAGGTCATATGCCATTGACTTTAAATCGCTCTTCCATTGCCTCCACTTTTCATTCAACTCAGATTTCAACATTTCTCTTGTTGTGTTATTTATAGGAGGAACAAACTCAAATTTGGACTAAACAAAGAAAGATGTTAAATAAATACAACATAAGATGAGTCATATTACAGCTTTTGATACAATATAATTTAAATATACAATTATAATACCTCTATTATTCCCAGCATCGCATCTTTGTCCTCCTTGGGCATGTCTTTCCAGGATTTGTAGCTGATGGGAGCATATTGATGCCTTCGAACCATACTGCCTATGAAACGAGTAAGAGTTGTCCCTTCCTCACCAACGGGTCGACCGTACTTGTCTAAATTAACAATTATGAAATCACCATCTTCCATGTCCCACACATCTAACATTCTTGTTGGGCATCTCAACTGTTTAGGTTCCGCATCTATAAGTAAAACAAAACATACAAATGAAAGACAATTTAATTATGTTGATTGTTCCTTAGTTTCAATATCCTTTCTTCTCACTATCTAATCAGTGAATAACTACATGAGACTTGATACCTACACGCTCATTAATTATTTTGGTGTTTCTTTTGACATCATATTTATTCATGTGGTTATATACCTTTTTGCGATCAAATCGTGATGGTTTACTTAAACTGATCAAGTTTTCACTTGTCAATATTTTCAACAGTTGATGCCAATCCTGGAAACTCTTTATAATGCATCAAACATTATAAAGATCCATAACAATTTGATATACTTATATAGAGATTAACAATTTATTACCCTGTGCAGCTACTAAATTCAACTTCTTTTGTCCTTTTTTCTTATTATTGGAAAGATCAAAAGGGATTGTGAAATTCTTGTTGTTCCAAGCATTGAAATTTACAGCTGTACTAACCTCAACTTCCTCTGTTTTGGATGCAGGTGGTGCCTTGTGTAGTATTAGCCTTTGTAATTCATCCTTCAACATCACATAATATTGTGAACAGAATTTTCTGGGCTTTTTGTGTTTATTTAGAAGCAGTCTCTGTATTACCCCAATTACGTTTGATGCAAAACACACAGGTACAATACACAAAATGTTGGGGTGTTTAGTTATCCTTCAAGTAACTTCAACTTATTTCTGTTACTGGTCACAGATTGTTGAACCGTTTACTGCTGACTATGTATTTGCACTGGGAATTGCCAGATTTTGAGCTGTGCACATTGGGTTTTACAGGTTTGATTCTGTTGTTTGATAAATCTTCATCTTATAGGCAGAATGGTGAGTTGCTGGCCTTGTTAATAATATGTGGCTTGGTTAAGAGCGATTTACCCTATCAGTACCTTCTCTGAATTAAACATTTTTCCTGTCTCAAGCAGCAAATCATGAACTTTTGCAACTCTTCATGGTTCATTGGAAGATATAAAATGTAGTCATTATGTAGATTATTCAGTGTGGTCTCATTTTTTTAGCATGTTTTGTGCCTCAGAGATAAATGCTACTCCAGATAACAAATCTTATTAGTAAAACTAACCTCGCCATGTATGTTCTCCATTGTCTGCGCTGTATAGTGGTTCTTATATAATTTCAATTGGTGTGAGTAAATGTCTTATCCACCCTGTCTCAAGTAGCAGTGGCAGGCTATTATTTGGTCATAGTTGCTTTTATCAATATTTTAGGACCAATTATAGAGGAATACTGTTATATTGAGAACTGGTACTCAAAACAAATGTTTGGTTCCAGCTAACTTCTATTGATGAAAAAAAATAGGGGATTTTATTCACTTGCATGTACTTGCCTGTTTTTTGCCATGAGATCCATAATTTATTAGTCACATAGGATATCATTCAAACATTTAACTTCTGCGTAATTACTGTAGAATTTCTGCAGTCTTTGATGCTAAAGCAAAGTTTGGACTCATGAAGCTCTAGCTATCACATTAACTGATTGGATGTGTTTCGTGCATACACTTATTGCTCAAGAAATCTTCATGTCACTCTGTTACTAACATGTATATAATTGTGCAACACACTTCACCAAATAATATTTGAACTTATCTATCAAGACTGAAAGACGTGCAATCCAATCCCTCTTCCTTTGTACTATTATTAAGATGAATATTAAAGTGTAAATGAACAGAAAAATATAGTATAAAAAATATAAAGTATATAATTCATACCTTTTTCAATGTGTACTTCTTTTGCTGCTATATTAGATGGAATGGAGTTGGATTCTACAGACTCATGTATGACACCTTCTATATGACCAGGACTAGGCCGAGTTTCTTCATCATTACTTCCTTGGGCATAGGTTGAGGTTGTATGAGTAGGAATAGATTGTGTTCCTTCATTGTCACTTGCTTGTATATGTTGGTTTGAGTCTTCTAACATACAGCGCCCAATATTCAATTTTCTTCTCCTTCCCATTGCTGTATACTTTCAAATAAACAAACGAAGGATCAAAATAACATGTTCTTCAACTAGCTTCTGACATAGAATAGCGTCTGAAAGAAATATAATTTTCAAATTATCTAGACTCAACATATTAGCATAAAAAACAACATTAGAATGACTATAAAACACAAAGGGAAAGAAAAGATAAGGAAAAACATAACACGAATCAAATTCATATTCAAAACATGAGTAAAAAAATAGTCAAGTCTAATTGCATAGAAAAAGTACAAAATCATTCACAATTAAAACATATCCTCCCATTCTTCCTCCCATCCTCATCATCAATATGATTATCAACATCAACATCAACTTCAAAGAAATCATTATCATCATCAACTGAAAGCCCAATTCCAGTCGTTATTTTACATAATATATTGTTTTCAACTACCATTTAATACCAAGTTCAAAAAAATTGGTATATAAATTATGTGGATATAATCTGCAATATCAAATTATTCGTCTATTTTGATGATTTTGAGATACAATGTGGGTACCATTGTTGATTAATTGGGACTTTGGGGTGCTTACTTGTATAAGCTGCCATCTAGTTAACATAACATGGTTCATTTAAACCGAACTAACTCCTTTCACTTTTATCTCAACTATTGTGATTTCACCAAATAAAAGAGTGCTGGGGTGATGATTTGTATACTTAAATGTCATACTACGTCTATACTTACTATATGAAAAAAAAATAGAGCAACTAATTAATGTAGACTCCTCATGATCCCTCATCTTTGCAATAAACTCGTCACTAATCATATCAAATAATTGATATCAGATGAACAAAGGCACAGAAGACGGCAACAAAATGGATATTATTGAAGGATTTTGTTGTTTTAAGTTCAGATATTATTGAAGGTATCTACAGTAACTGTTCGCACATTAGTGAAAATAAGAGCTAAGTGATCTGTTTCACTTTGAGAATATCCAAAATTTTATCGAACATATTGGCATTTCTATAAACTAGTTTATAAGAACAAAATCGTGACAAAACCTGTTTTCAAAGACATCAAAATCCATAACCACAATGAATAGAACCATAAACTACCAGAACGCATTCTCAATGAAATCAAACAATAAACAACAACATGGCAATCAAAATTTATCAACTAAAGGGGAAGCACCCAAATTCATACCTGGGGTTTGCAAAATTAATCAAAAATAGATGGCCGCGGGTGATGGTGGAAGCGGTGGGTGATGGCGGACAACGAAAGACGACGGCGGATGAAGAAGTGGGCGATGGAGGTGGGTGGCGGTGGGTGGCAGCGGAGGAAAACGGCGAGAGGAAGATGGCTGCTGTGGTGGCGGGGGAAGACAACAGCGGCGTGGAAGACTGACGACGGCAGCGACGTGCAAGACCGACGACGGCGACGTGGAAGACCGACGACGGCGATGCGGTCAATGGGAGATTCGGGTGTGAGAGATAGAGAGGAGAGAGAGAGATGGGTGTGAGCGTGAGAGCTGTATAAATTGGGGGTATTTGGGATTTGGTGGGAAAATGAAAAAGTTGGGGGGAAATAAATTATAGAATATACCCACGGTGTTTTATCCCGTTCGGTAAAACCCATACCTATGGATTAAAAACTCGAAAGCTATAGGATACCTATACCCACAGCTTATTATATGTCTGTAGGTATACAATGTCTATACTCACGGTTTTAGTGATCCGTCACTATAGGTGTCCGTTGGTATATGGCAAATTTCTTGTAGTGTATCTACTGTAATTATTTTGTCAAAAAATGATAAAATATCAAACTCGACTGCAACAGGGTGTTTATTAAAAAATAGCAAAATTACGAATATAGCAAACGATTGTGGATGCTCTAACAAATTAAGAGACTGATCCTAAAGAAAAGCACCTCATATTTTATTGTTTATACAAGGATTAAATTGTTTCTCTAACCCATATTCGAAATCTAGTATTTGTATTCCTATTTAATTTCAACTTTCTTTTTTTTTATTTTTATATATCGGATAGAGCCAAACGGCTCCAGCCATCAAAAATATATTAATCAATAAAAACAGTTAAGTTACAAACAATTAATCAATGGTTTTACAAACAGAACTAAGCGTACAAAAAAGAAATTAAAAAAACAGCTGAAAAGTCAGCAAAACAGAGGTCTGCGCAACAACAGACGCACCACACCGAACAAGAGAGCGGAGTCAACGACCAGGAAAAACAAGCAACTGATGGAGCCAAACCAAAATGCCGCACCCGAGGGAGGATCAGGACCTAAACGGCTGAGCCATGAAACTGGAGGCCAAACCTCCCCCCACGAAGACATCCAACTCCACTAGCAGTCCAAAGGAACTCTAGCGGCACAACGGAGGCAACGCACCGCCTACACTAAAGATGTTAAAGAAAAGGCAAGACTCAACTGTACACAAGCTGATGAGCTGACACAGAAGCTGCTATTTAATTTCAACTTTCAATTGTATGTTACTTCACGCGCAAATGCATGTGCTTTTGTTATTTTCTGTCATATTTTTTGACCGTATAGCATCCTCTTTACTTTTATTTTATTTTTTTTCATTTTCTTTTTAACCTTCGGTTTTTTAAGATTCAGTTTAGGCATGCTCCCCTTGTGGTGGTAGTGGATGGGTAGAGAGATACACGTCTATTTGCTTATTTGTTGTATAGGATATCTTATTAAAACGGAAAATAAAATAGACAAGTAAATTAAATTATAAATCACAATTTTAAGAGCTCAACAATTAATGTGGCTAGTAATTTACTAGTAATTTACACACGTTTTTCTTTATATATAGAAATCTTTGGTTGCACACTACTTTGGTGAGCACTCCGTGAGCACTCACGAAATAGAGCACCTATGACAAATCTGAACTGCTCACATTGTTCTATATACCGAAGATAGCCTAACAATAAAAAATCAATTAATTTGAAATTCATTTGTCCACGATTTACATCATCACAAAATTGTATGGCTGAAAATTCTAACAGCATGATGGATGGGCAAATGAACTTCAAATTACTTGATTTTTTATTGTTACGCTATCTTAGGCATATATAACAATATGAGCAGTTCGAATTTTTCATAGGGACTTTATTTCATGAGTGCTCACGGAGTGCTCACCAAAAGTAGTGTGCAACCGAAGGGTATATATATATTATATATATATATATATATATATATATATAGAGAGAGAGAGAGAGAGAGAGAGAGAGAGAGAGAGAGATCTTCGGTTGCACACTACTTTGGTGAGCACTCACGAACTAGAGACCCTATGAAAAATCTGAACCGCTCATATTGTTCTTTATGCCTTAGATAGCTTAACAATAAAAAATCAAGTAATCTGAAGTTCATTTGCCCATGATTTGCATCATCACAAAATTGTATGGCTGAAAATTCTAACAGCATGATGGATGGGCAAATGAACTTCAAATTACTTGATTTTTTATTGTTAGGCTATCTAAGGCATTTAGAACAATATGAGCGGTTCGGATTTTTCATAGGGTCTCTAGTTCGTGAGTGCTCACGGAGTGCTCACCAAAAGTAGTGTGCAACCGAAGGAGACTCTATATATATATATATATATATATATATATATATATATATATATATGGGCTATCTTCCATTGCAAACGCAAATGTTGTGCAAACCCGTGCAAACCACTTAACCCGTCATTGGCGATGGCGGGTTAAGGCAAAAAACATAACCCGTCATTGGTGATGACGGGTTATGTTTTTTGCCTTAACCCGTCATCGCCAATGACGGGTTAAGTGGTTTGCACGTTTGCAAACGCTACAGTAGCGTTTGCAATGGAAGAAGCCTCTATATATATATATATATATATATATGGGTAAAAGGGATATGAGTAATTTGCTCATTTAGTAAATGAGCAATTGATTATGTGGCATGCATGTGATATATTGGACAACTAACCCTTTTAATTATTTTCCAATTACATGTATGCCACATCATCAATTGCTTATTTACTAAATGAGCAAGTTGTTCATACCCCTTTTTTCCTATATATATATATATATATATATATATATATATATATTAAAAAATCCAATGTTGTCTGGCATCGAACCTAAGACATCCTTTATATTAGTTATGCATGTGCATTGTACGTGTTTGTTGGGTTACAATGCACGTGTTTGTTTGGTTACAAATGAAGTTTGTTTGGTAACAAATTCTCCCATTAAAATAGTAGAGATAGTTGACTTATATTATATCTCTAATCTCTAATATTATAATGGAAGAGTTGGAGTTGTCGTTTGTAAATATACCAACTTATGCAAATACAAAACTAATATGAATGAAGTCTTAGGTTTTAATAGAGATGGTATCAGGTTCTATCGTGTCAAGTCCTCCATTACCCGGACCCGGACCCAGACCCGTTGGGTCCGGTAGCGAGGGAATATATATTTGCACTCAAATATTTTTGCACCCGATACTTTACGGTTCCAATAATTTTTGCACTTAAGTACATAAATAAATATTATATTTATACATCTATCTTCAACAATTACTATTTACATGTATATCCTTAGAGCATCCACAGTCGTTTGCTTTATTGCCATTTTTGCCATTTCTTTTCTACTGTAGCGCTCACAGTCGTTTGCTATTTTGCCATTTTTTTGGCAAAAGCGCTACAGTAGATACGGAGAAATAGCAATCGAAATAGCAATATGCATATTATAGCGGACGAAACATGATGTTTCGTTTGGATTATTTTATTATATTCTTAATTGATCGGACGAAACATGATGTTTCGTCCGAATTAAAATAAATAAAAAAAAGGAATAAAATAACCTGATGTTTCGTCTGAATTTGAGACGAAACATGATGCTTCGTCCCAATCCAAATTTTAAAAAAATTTGTAAATTTTAAATTTTTTTTGCAATTATCTAAATTTATTTTGCAAATTTTTAAATTGTTTTTGCAAAAAAAAATTACAATTTGTTAAAAAAATTCTTTTTTGCAATTTTTTTTTACAAAAAAAATCCTTCAAATCCGGACGAAGCATGGTGCTTCGTCCAGGATGTGGGCATTTCGTTTGGAACTTTTTGTAATTTTTTAAATTGTTTTTACAAATTTTTTAATTGTTTTTGCAAATATTATTTACGAACTATTTTTAAAATTTGTTTTTTGCAAATTTTTTTTGCAAAAAAAACCCTTTATTTTTTTCCAATTTTTGGGACGAAACATCATGTTTCGTTTCTGCCATTTTTTGCCAATCGACGACTGTGGATGCTCATCGAATTGGATTGCTAAAAAATGCATTTTGCCATTTTTTACCATCGAACGACTGTGGATGCTCTTATAACCCTATTATTCAAATTCCATTTTTTGGGGTATTTTTAACAGGTTCAGGTCCGGATCGGTTTTATTTTAAGCGGACCCGGACCCGGATCCGGATCCGAATCCGGATCCGGAAGTGCATTGGATCTTATTTTAGGACCCAGACCCGGACCCATATACATCGGGTCGGTTTCGACCCAATGCCGGGTCTGAGTCCGAGTATCGGGTAAATGTGACAGTGCTAGGTTTGAGGTCAGACCACGTCGAGAGTTTTACTTATTAAGCACGTCGAGAGTTTTACTTATTAAGCACGTGTATGAGGGTATAATCATAATTCATAAGACTGTATATGATGTATAAGGTGTATTTAGAGTTTTCAGACTTTTGAAACTATGATTAAGCAATGCTAAATATGCTTAATTTCAAAACAGGGCCATGGAACAGTTTTTCCATAAAACTAATTAAGCATCTAATTGAAAGATAACCAGGTTGAACACAAATGGAAAATGGAACCATACAACTTTTTTCGAGTCTTACCAATTGAAGTTGCCCAAAGCTACAAGTCAATTTTGTTCTGGTGTATATGAACAATTGAGAGCCACTTGGTTTTCTATAGAATGGAAGAAAAAAGCAAACACAAGGGGAGATCCCACCACTAGCTATTGTAAAATAGTCAAGACTCATCATCCTCCATTACCATATCTCTATATATTAAATCAAACAAGCTGGAGACCAAACTAATATACTTCGTTAAAGTGCTCTATATTAGTCTTCCCCCTTATTCTATTCTCTTCTTAATTCTAGAAATTTGTCATTCTTCATGCCACAAAAGTCTACTCAATTTTTTAATTTTTTGCCCACAATATTATCTTAATTTCTGTTGCGATCTTTCTTAGATGTGTGGAAGCAACAGATAATATGAGTTCTTAGTTTTGAGAAAACCGCCATAATCCTATCCTTCGCTCTGGAACCGGGTGGATATTGGATGAGTAGGACGATCGATGGCCGCTCCACAGACCTGCGAAATAAATCCTGAAACACCGGGAGTATTCCCAACGACGGACCCTCTGATGCTTAAGTTAGAAAGCAGCTACTTGGTGGTAAGGATTCTGTGGATAATGAGTCGTTACCTGCAGCTGTACAGTAGCCGTTGTAGTTATAGGTACGGGGAGAAATCTCTTTGATCCCAGATCTGTGATAAATTAGCCCCATAATTTTAGGGGGTGCGGTTACGACGTAACCAATGGAGCGCCCTCCGCGAACGAAAGGTAACTCACCGGGGCGTGCAAATGGATTTGCGGAAAGCCCCTGGATCTGTTTGGCCTGGACCCAATTAATTGCTTCGCGGTTCGTGCCAGAATCAATGGTGGAGATCACCTATAATTTTCCACATATCATAAGCCCCCCACACTCGGGAATGTGTCATTGGTCGTTTCTGAGGAGTAGATAACTCGTGGGAAAAAGTGTCGGTGTGACAGTGGCATTAGATTGCTGAGTTGTGGTGGATGTGTTGCTTCGAGGGGAAAGTTGAAATGGTGTTATGAGTCTGAGCTGTGAAGTTGGCGGGTATTGTGCTCGTTGGGAAGCTCAGGGGCAATCTGAGTTAAGATGTCAGAACGTCTTCTGACAGGACTTGTTCTCCAAGTGGCCTTCCTTCCTTTCAGATTTTGCGGGGTTCCAGGAGACGACACATGACAGCGGTCATTCGATTTTTGATTGGGTTTTCAATCATAAAATTCGAAGAGGCGGTATGTGCCGATGGTTCGAGAGCCATTCGCCTTATAAACTTGATCCCCCCCCTCCCCCCGAGCACTGTGAAGGGCTCTTTTTCTTTTTCTACTGAAGTTTCTCTCTTCAAAGTCGTAGACTTCGGATATGTCGACCGCGGAATCAGATGTCTCGTCCTCTTTTGGAAACCATGGTGGGTCAGATGTAGGTTCTTTGTAGAGAGGGTTGGCCACCCGTTCGTCGAGCCGACTTATTTCGAGGGGGAGTGAATCTGAGAATTCGAGGTCGACACGCGCGAACATGCCCGAACCGGTGGTGGAGATTATTTGGATCTTCAATTTTGAAGGAGGGGGCCACAGTTGAGCTGAAGATGAGGCCAGATCTTGTCACACCGGGGTTGGTCCAGTGAGGGAAACTCGAGGGGTGCTCGTGCAGGTGAAGTTCATCCGAACAGACCCTGAAGACCTAAAGGATGAGCCTGGCTTTGGTGTGTTGCCTCCGTCAAACAGGTCGATAGTGGACTTAGATGAGGCGAGGAGTGCCTTGGTGGGGAGTGAACTGGAGTCGTTTTGGGCGGCTTATCGCATTCCTCCCCAATTCGAGTTGATGCTTTCGAGCTTCGACCTTGCACAGAATGCCAATCTTATGGGGCCGCTGTTCATTATGAATATCGACATGTTCCATTATGGTTTGTGTCTCCCCCTCCATCCCTTTATAAAGGAGGTGTTGAATTGGACGGGCCTGAGCCCGATGCAGTATGTGCCGAACTCGTGGAAACAATTGACGTGTTTTATTATGATCTGCCATGATAGGGAGATCCCCCACTGCCTTAAATATTTCCGGATGTGCTTGTGCTTCATAGCACTACCGGGTCACCCCTACCGTTGGTATGTCTCACCGCATTGGGGGTATAGAGTGGTGCATGGTCACTTCGGCTCTATTAAGGGCTGGAAGAGAAAATACTTTGTCATCCGGAGTGGTGAGCCCTGGGATTTCCCCACCCAGTGGTTGTACGAGGGTCTGCCGAAGATGGATCCTCCGTTGCCCCTTGATCTAGTCCGTCAGAGGGTACCGAGCTTCAGAAACTCTTCGGGGAGGGTATTAGTGTCGACTGGCAGCAAGTAATGAAAGGGAGGTTGGGCGATGCGGGTTTAAGCTCTGTTGGCTCGAGTAAGCTTTCTAGTATCTGAATTAAAGTATTTGTACTTTTCTTATACTGATATTTGCTTCCCTACGCAGATCTTGGTGTGACAGTTGTCTTTTCATCGGAGACTCGGGAGGTTCCGAAGGCTGACCGTAAGGGGAAGCGAAAGGGTGAAGTTTCCGCTCGGGAGCACATTCTGAAGAAGCCTAAGGCTCCGGAGGCCCGTGACATAGAGGAGGTTCCGAAGGGGGTATCGTTCGATAGTTCGTTGAGGGTCGCCGATGAAACTGTGGGGCGTTCTGCACTGGATCTATCCACGGGGGAGTTGGAATTTGTCTTGAAGCCAGAGACGGCTCGGGAAGTAGTGGAGAGTCTTTCTCGTCTTAAAGATCAGGAGGACCTCGCCCAAGGGACTACCACTTCAAGTTTCCTTCGACTTTCTCAAGGGGTTGTACAGGTGAGTGTTATCGTGCTTTTTCTTTCCAATGTAATTTTCCCTTGATGACATTCTAAGTTTTCCCTGCAGGTTGCTCTTTATGGTGCCGAGATGAAGGGGCGATATGAACATTCGCTCGACTTGGCGGTTCGGAACACGAGCAGCACAGGAAGAGCTGCGAGGATAAGCGCAAATGTGTTGAGGCTTTGGAGGAGAGGGTGAAGAGTTGGAGAAGAGTTCGAACGATGACCCGGGCGAAGGCAGTTTGCTTATAGGGCCTTGTTAAGAGAGAAGGATGTGCTAGAGTTCCAATTGGCCCAGGCGTGATTGAAGTTAATGAGATCTATGGATAAGATCGTTGATGGCGGGGAGCGTGGCTTCATACAAGCCATCGAGTGTATCAGGCGGAAGTACCCCGACCTCGACCTTGGTCTTCTCGAGTGTGATCTGAAATTCTTCACCTCCCCAGAGACTCCTTGTTCGATTCCTTCTGAACTGGGGGTCAGTGCCGATCCTGCTCTTGAGGTTTTTGTCGGAGCAGGTGATGACTGTGCTCGTCCCACCTCGTGAGGGAGTTCGCACGCCCCCAACCGAATTTCCTCCAGAGTTGTGATCGGACACGTGGTCTGTTCCCGAGGTTCCTAGGGGAGGGTCCCCCCCTTTGTTTTAGTTTTTATGTTCTTGCTGTATTGTGCCAAACGCGGACTGGACACCGCCCTTTGCATCTGAAAATCTTTGATGGGATGATAACTTCATTTTGGTATTGTTGAATCTTAATTTTGGTATGGATTCCGAAAAGGTTTTCTGATGATCGTTTGGGGGCGAACCGACCCTTTCAGTAGAATCTGCAAGAGTGAGGCATTTGTGGAATCCAAATATTCATATTATAGGGGAAGCTAGGGGTTAAGGGACCCACTTTTCCCATGCATGTCTCTTTTGTGCACAGTGTTCGATATCCATTTCATACTTATATATTGCTCTCTTTCATCTGTTCTTTCTTCACCTTGTTCCTTTGTTGTCTTCGTTCTTCCTTTGATCATGGTTTTCGACGCGACTCTGATGGAAAGGTGTTTGCCTGTAAGGCGGCACTAAAGGAGGTTGAGGCCAAGGCTCAGGCTCAGGCTCAGGCTCAGGCTCTGGCCAAAGCTGAGGCTGAGGCTAAGGCCGAGATGGATGCGGGGAGGAAGCCGGCCAAGGGAAAAGCCAAGGGGAGGAACGAGGGCACTGGGGGATTTGAGGACCCCAAGGGGAAGAAAGTTCCCGGGGGGGAGGGGGCTCCAAAGCCCCTCCCCCCCCCCCCTCTCCTTCTTCTGCTGCACCTTCGGGGAGGAAGAAAAGCAAAGATGCTGACCTTCCCATCATCGTTGCGGAGTTGCCGGTCCCCGTGGAGGGGGTTCCTCAGATGGCACCAAAGGTTCCATCGCTGGCAAAGTGTGGATCCCTCCCTGGACTGTAACCGAGGCAGATCTAGCGATGGGCCGCGTGGACGCAGTTTAGGTGGTCGAAAACCTGGCCACCCCCCGAGAATCAGTATCCTTGAAAAGGGAGGCCCAAGGCGACGTTTACTCCTGTTGGGCTCACAGTTCAGTCCTGGTAAGTGTCTCTCACTTGAAGTTGGTATCCTCCCTCGGTTTTAATATCTAAGTTAACTTACAACCTTCCTTTCTGCAGGCCACCCTCATTGGGACCGAGCTGAAGCAAAGGCTGGATGCGATGCTTGCGCGGGCTCTAGCGTCCGAGGAGAGTGGCAGGAATTTGGTGACTCGGAACCAGGAGCTCTGGCAAAGTACCAAAGATACCGAGAAGGCACTGAAGGAGGAGAGAAGCGGTCGGCAGGAGTTGTTGGTCGAGAAGGCGAGATGGGTCGTGGAGCAACTGGCGTGGCAAGCTAAGGAGAAGAAATTGCTGGGGATGCTGGATGAGGCGGATGGGCACGCGGCTAAGGATAAGTAGGAGCCGGAGGAAATGGTGCTGCAGGTGCTCGATGCCCAAGATGCGGGGTACGAAAAGACCCTCACGCATACGAACTTCCGGTACCTACACCTCTCGCTCGAGGTCTTAGCCTTCGAGGCGGAAAAATAGGACTTGCAGCGGAGGGCCAAACTGGATGCCACAGCTCGTAAGAAGAAGTCTACCCCTTTTGACGAGATAGAACCGATGCCGAAGCGCCAGTGATGAGCCGTTTGTACCCCTACCATTTCAGCGGATTAGCTACCGCCCTTGTAATTTTTTTAATGAAGAAAATTCGCTTCTGTCCTCTTTTTCCCTTTGTTTAGTTGTCGCGTGTTGCCGGGTTTGAGTTAGGTATTCGAGACTTTGTCTCTGTTGCTATGCCTTGGTACGCTCGCAGATAACTGCCACGTGTTCATTTTGGTCATTACTTTCACGATGATGGAGGTTATTGTATGCCTGGGTAGTTGAAGCGTTGACCGTTCGAATGCTTATTAAATAAGGTGGTTGGTTGAGTTGTCTGTAAAATCCTTTGGCTTCAAAACGACTTACTTCTGCAAAGTGATGGTTTCGTTAATGAGAACTTGGGAGGTCGGTTTCGACCCTCGGGAATTTGACCTTACTGAGATTAGAGTATTGAATACTTAATCTGACTTAACCGGCTCGAAATTCAAGATCTGTAGTTCGATTGACCAAGTTCCTGGAGGTGATCTGCTTAGGAGACTGTTACCTATAGCTCGGATTACAAGATCTGACCTCCTCGACCCGCAGCCAAGGAAAGGTGATGTGGAGTTACCTTTATCAGAGGACTCCTCGTTCCTTTCACGAGATTTTCTTAACTAGGTCGGCTGAAGAGATGGAGATTCGGGTCGATGTGGAGTTACCTATCTCAGAGGGCTCATCATTCTTCTCTCGAGATTTTCTTAGCTGGGTCGGCCGGGGAGATGGTGGATTAAGTTTTTTTTGGCTTCAACTACCATCTTCCACCGGCGATAATTAGGGGCCTTCATCGTTATCTTCTGCAGAGGAGGGCATGACCGAGGTGTCGCGGCGGGGGAGACGGACAAGCTGAGAGGAACATGGTACCTTTTCATGAGTACCTCTCTTGTGACGGAGTCCCGAGGATGATTGTCGTGTTGCTGTCACCTGTTTCTCTGTTCAAGGCATGGGGAGTAGCTAGCGTTCCGTGATACAAAGCGAAATGTGTGTAGATGTAGGTTTAGCTTTGAGTGTTTTGTATGCCTTTTGTGGACTGGTCATCGCCTTTGTCTTTCGATCAATAAAGTGAATCTTTTTCTGCCAATTGACCTGTTTTTGTTGAGATTTGAGAAGTTAAGTTCTTGGCAGTGGAGAGATCTGCTTTGAGTTCGAGCTCGGGGCGATTCTCGCATTCTGGATGTAGCGGAGAAAGAACACCATAGAACTCAGAACCGAGGTGCTCCTTCCGAGGCTTAGGCTTAGCAGCGATGACTGCACGACACTCAGAGTCAAAGCACTCTTTCGAGGCACCATTTCCGAGGTTTGTACTTGGAAATGAGAATTGCAAAAGACACAGAGTCGAAGTGCTCTTTCGAGGTACTATTTTCGAAGTTTAGACTTAACAGTGAGAACTGCATAAGACTCGGAGTCGATGTGCTCTTTCGAGGACTCTTTTTGAGGTTTAGATTTAGCGGTAAAAGATGCGTAAGACTCAAAGTCGAGGTACTCTTCCGAGGCACTTTTTTCGAGGTTTAGATTTAGCAGTGAGAACTGCATCAGATTAAGAGTCTAGGTGCTCTTTTGATGCACTCTTTTCGAGGTTTAGACTAAGCAGTGAGAACTGTGTAAGACTCAGAGTCAAGGTGCTCTTTCGAGGCACTCTTTCTGAGGTTTAGACTTAGCAGTGAGAACTGCGTAAGACTCAGCAGAGTCAAGGTGCTCTTCTGAGACACTCTTTCCAAGGTTTAGACTCAGCAGTGAAAACTGCATGAGACTCAGAGTCGAGGTGCTCTTCTGATGCACTCTTTCCGAGGTTTAGACTCAGCAATGAGAACTGCGTAAGTTTCATATTCTAGGTGCTCTTTCGAGGTACTGTTTCTGATGTTTAGACTCAGCAGTAAGAACTGCATAAGATTCAGAGTCGAGATGCTCTTTTGAGAAACTCTTTCCGAGGTTCAGACTCAGCAGAGAACTACGTAAGACTCAGAGTCGATATGCTCTTCCGAGGCACTCTTTCTGAGGTTTAAACTTAGTAGTGAGAACTGCGTAAGAGTTAGAGTTGATGTGCTTTGTTGAGGCACTCTTTCTGAGCTTTACATTTAGTAGTGAGAACTGCGTAAGACTCAGAGTCTAGGTGCTCTTTCGAGGCACTTCTTCCGAGGTTTAGACTCAGCAGTGAGAACTGCGTAAGACTCAGAGTCGAGGTGCTATTCCAATGCACTCTTTTCGAGGTTTTGACTCAGTAATGAGAGTCGATGTGCTCTTTCCGAGGTTTAGATTTAGCTGTGAGAACTGCGTAAGACTCAGATTCGAGGTGCTCTTTCAAGGCACTCTTTCCGAGGTTTAGGCTCAGCAGTGAGAACTGCATAAGACACAGAGTCGAGATGCTCTTCTGGCATGCTTTCTAAGATTTAGACTCGGCAGTGAGAACTGCATAAGACTTAGAGTTGATGTGCTCTTCCGATGCCCTTTTTCTGATATTTAGATTTAGCAGTGACGAGGAGTAGGCGATTGATTAGCAAAACTGTAATTGATTTTATTTGATGGGCACAAAAAGCTGGTGCTTATTACATTTGCCTTGTTACGTGTCTGGTTCGTTTTGAGAGATTTCATAGAATTTGATCAAGTGATCCGCATTTCAAGTTCTCTTAACCGCCCTACCCCCCAGGTCTTCAAGTCGGTAAGTCCCTGGATGAACCACTTTGAAGACCTTATAAGGACCTTCCCAGTTTGGAGCGAGATTTCTCTTTTTGAGGGGTTAGGAAATGGCGAGCCTTCGGAGGACAAGATCGCCCTCTTTGATGTTGGTCGGTCGTACTTTCAGATTGTAAAAGCGTTCAACTCTCTGTTAGTAGATGTTTCTTCTGATGGCCGACCTCTTGCGGACCTCGTCAAGGAGATCGAGATTGGCTCTTAGACCAGTAGAGTTGGAATCTTCATCGAAACTTATGATGCGGGGAGATGGGAGGCCGACCTCCAATGGAATGACTGCTTCGGTCCCAAAAGTCAGGTTGAATGGAGATTCGCCTGTTGGGATCCTCTTTGTGGTTCGGTAGGCCCAGAGGACGCTCAGCAATTCCTCTACCCACAGGCCTTTTGGCGAGTTATCCAGGCACTTGTTCAGTCCGTCCAAGACCTGCTTGTTTGCATTCTCGGCTTGGTCATTGGACTGGGGGTGTGAGACTGACGAGAACCTTTGTTGGATCTTCAAGTCGGTACAGAACTTGCAGAGGTTTTTTTTGGTGAACTGGGTACCATTGTCGGTTACAAGTATCCGAGGAATACCAAATCGACAGATGATGTTCTTCCAAAAGAATTGCTGGGACCGATGCTCGGTAATGATGGAGAGTGGTTCGTCTTCGACCCATTTAGTGAAGTATTCTATGACAATGATGAGGAAACATTACTGGTCGGTCGACATAGGAAAGGGGTCGACCAGGTCCATTCCCCACAAAGCGAAGGGGACCGGACTGACTAGTGATTTTAGCTCGGCTTGAGAAGTTTGTTAAATGAAGGAATGCCTTTGACAGGGGCCGCATTTCCCTACGAGGTCCTGAGCATCTTGGAGGAGGGTCAGCTAGTAATATCCATGATTGAGTATTTTTCGTGCAAGTTCTCGACTGCCCATGTGACAGCTGCCGATTCCCTCATGTATTTCTTCCAACGCGTATCTAGCTTCCTGGGGAATTAGGCAACGGAGAAAGGGTTTCCCATTTGCTTTAGTGTAAGAGCATTTAAAGAGCGTGTCGTCAATGAGTGTGAACCTCTCTGAATGAGCCCAAACCTTTCTTGCATCGAATGGATCCTGAGGTAGCTCACCTGCCTTTAGGAAGTTTAGGATTGGATCCATCCAAGTATCTTCTTGCGCAAGTGGGTTGATGCAGTTGACCTCGGGAGGCTCGGTGGCTTCGATGCTGGGTTTGAGGAGAACCTCCACTAAGACAGTGTGGTCCAATCCTTCAAAGGAGGAGGAGGCCATCTTGGATAGGGCATCGTCCTGAGCATTCCTTTCATAAGGAATCCGAGTTACTGTCATTTCTCGCTGACTCCTCGAAAAATGGCACCTCTTCCAGTTCGTCGATAGGTTCGGAACCGATCATACTTCTTTCGAAGGGAAGGTCGATCGCGTCGAGGGGAAGGACCGCGTGTAGCGCCCCGAATTTCAATATGATATCTCAGAAATACGTGGCACAATTTCCAGCATCAACTTCAATTGCAATAGTAAACATAGCCAAAAACACAGATAATTTTTATTTCAAACTTTTAATACAGTAATTGTTTACAAAATACAGCTGAATACAAAACACCTTGAATTACAAAACTTTCTTTCTTTTACAACACCTTCTTTTACAATTTACATAGGCTCTATTATCATTCTAGCACAAGTATCCAAACCCCAAGCTATAAGCACCTACCTGTAAAACAAGAGGCTAGAGATAACCCTAACCCCCAAAACTACAGGGATCAGCCATAACGGTGTGAGTGACATAAGAGAAAACAACATAAATAAAACAAAGAGCATAGAGTCATCAACAACATGTATTAACAGCGAAAATAAATGAAATGAGAAATAACAATAAGTAAAGCATGAAAACAATAAGAAATATAAGATAGTAAATAGTAATACATGAAAACATCAAGTGAATCTAGACTAAGTGTTAAGTGTAGAAAAAACAGAAAAACACAAGCATAAAACCAAGTCAAGAAAATACAATCTCTATATGCTGACTTTCTAATGCATACTTGTCGGATTCTATGCATTCCATAGTACATAGGTCCAGTGCAAGCCCTTAACGATCTCAACTTTATAGGGTTAAACCCTTCGTTATGCAACTAATCCTACTACGGTGATGGGAACAAGATCTAGAATACTCTGCGAATAGGCACCACAGCCATCGACGCGCAAGCATCATATAAGAATAGCTCTAAAACTGGAGAATCACCTCCCAACTGTGTACCCCACAAATAGTCTTGCATGGCCCTCGACGTGCAGATACACCGAGTACATCCCGTGAATAGGCCTGCTGACCCTCGACACGCGAATGCACCCTGCATGTTCCGTGAATAGGCCTGCAGACCCTCGACACGCGAACATACAAATGTCCTCTCGAGACAGGACAACAAACAGTCCTGAAACGCATCCATTGGACTAAACAGACCAAGAGCATATAGTCACGTTTCCCAAGTTCCATCACATCTCCACTAGTGCCTGTCCTTAAGTTGGTTACTATTAAAACAAAAAAATCATCATCTCTAGAGTTAGTATATCCTGCCGAACTTAAATACTCAACAACCCCAAGACCCAACTGGTCTAAATCAACAAATCTCATCTGCCGGTTCACAGGACTCCCACTCAACTCCTAGAGATATCATCACGACCAAAACTCACAAATCCATCGTCAAAACGATCATATGAAGAAATTTCTTATATCAACAAAAAACCCAAATCTTATATAAAATTCCAGAATCCAAATGAATGTTAAATCTATTAAATAACTGAAGGTCATATTTTTAAATTGTAGAATATCACAAAACATCAATTCCTATGAAAACATGTATAACTCAAATAAGATCCAAAAGAATATATTTAAAGCTCCAATATAAATCTCTGTAAAATATTTTTAATCTATAGCTAAACATCTTTTAAAACAATATAATATTGAAAGAACAATCGATCAAAAGAAGTATTAGAAAACTCAAGAAAACATTAGTCAGAGCGGTAGCAGTCGACTTCATAGGGTAGTCAGTTGACTGTCCCGAGTGAAATCCAAACTCAAGAAAATATTGATTCAGAGCAGAGACAGTCGACTGTATAAGGTAGTCAGTCGACTGTCCCACAGAAAAATTCAAGGCTCAAGAAAATACTTCAGCCAGGACCCCGACAGTCGACTGTCGACATTGGTCGGTCGATTTTTAGTCCTCCAGACTGCAGTTTTAGTTTGTGCACATTTCAATCGATACGAGGTTTTACTTTATAAAAACGAAATATGTAAAAAGTACATTTCTGATATGGTCAAATATGACTTGTAGGGTATATAAGAGTCAATGAAAACAAATCAAAACCACTTCAAATTAATAAAAGTATCAATTTGTTGAATTTCTTCAAAAATAAGACATGAACATATACATCTTCAAAAATAGAGTTTTTAAAAATCAATTATACATCGAAATAATTTCGTATTATGTTTCAAACCATATCAATGTCAAAATAAGTTAAGATAGAATAAAAATCCATAAAACACACAAGGATTCAATTTCTTCAAAAACCACAAAAAATAGGATATTCATATAAAAATGTTTGTGCATGTTTGTGCACCAAGAAAACTTCGCAATTCCATTAAAATAACAAAATATTCAGATTAAAATTTAGTATTTGAAAATTTTCAATTTCAAGTAAAAACTTCACAAAATCACGAAATCCTCAAATTGATCATAATGCATAAATCCAAATCTAAACCCCCTTTCTCAAAACTCCAAGACTTGATTCTTAGATTCAATAGCCATTAAACTCATCCACAATCATTCACAATAATTTTTCCATGCATATGAGAAATTATAACAATCACTAATCAGGTTTCTACTCAACGAAAAGCTCCCAAATAGAGTTTATGCATTTATACACAAGTAAAGGTAATATTTTATCTACTTTTATGCATCATCATACAACACATCATGATAAGTTAAACATCAAGTATATAAAGGAAAGCATCCTACTCATGATTTCTATTCAGTTTTTTAACAATCTCAAGTCAACAAATTAGGGTTTCAATTATCAATAATATAGTTTCATAAAAGGATTCACCTTTAATTCATCTACTCATCAAAACTTCACATATCATCATACAAACTCCTAGCATGCTTTCTAATAGATCATCACATACAACATACATAAAACAAAACAAAACAAAATATGTCACTCACCTTGTTGAAGAAATCGAACGAAGACAAATAGAAAATAAGAAAGGTCTCTTCTTCGCAAGAAATCCAAGATCTTCTCTTTAAAACTCCAAATAATAATAATAAAATCCTTTGTGTTATGCAGCAAATGATGACTGCACTCCACCTTTTAAATAGGCCGGAAGATAGGTTTTTAGGGTTTTTAACACATCTGCAAAAATACTCCTTTTAAAATATACATTTACATAAATAGATCCACATACTAGGAAATTAGTAAAAACCAATTTAATCGAGTTCAAAAATCAAAAAGACCCCCACTAGCATCAGCCGGCACTGTAGGGAAAACCCAGAAAATAATTTTGCATTTTCACCCCCTTCAAATAGCAATTTTGCAAAAAGATCATCCTTTATCAAAACTTGTAAAATAAATCAAATTCATCAAAACAAAAAGTAAACTTTTTAACCTTGAGTTGACTAGGCATTACACCCAGCCCAAAAATCAGAAAACCTGGAGTTTTACATAAAAGTCCTTCTTTTTGAAATGTTTGCAAATGGGTCCAACCATTGTCAGAAAAATCTAGAAAAATCAAAAATAATCTCAAATAATAAATAATGAGTTTTCCCAAAATAATCTTGGCTTTTGAACTTCTCGAGAAAATATTTGTACGTGTTTTGCACGTGTAAGAAGATAAATATTTAGAAAACTATTTATTAAATCACCAAAAATCATTTTAATTCATTTATAAATCTTAAAAATAATATTTAAAAATACGGGGTACTACACCGCGACTCCCATAGCAGCCATGTAGCAAGTTTGAGCTGCCTCCTGGTTCCCCCGAATGATACCTACACCGCGCTTAGTATGGAACTTCATCTTCATGTGGTATGCTGAGGGTATTGCCTGGAGGGATGTGAGGCCGGGTCAGCCAAGTATGGCATTGTAGGAAGCTTGGACGTTCACCACCAAGAAGTCCATAGTTTCCGTACGGGAATTTGGGGCCTGCCCTGCAGTCACGTCGAGGGTCACGACTCCCTTGATTTGAACAGAGGTTTCTGAGAACCCCTGGAGCGTGTATCTGTAACGCCCCGAACTTCCTATATGGAGGATTCGAGACATGAGCCAGGACCTTTACATTCAATTAGTCACAATACATAGATCTGTGGAAAATTTTAAAACTTTTTACTACTACAATATTACAGACCGAGTGTTTTCATTGATTCCACATTACATCAGAGTATATAAGAATGAAAGATGACAATATCAGACACTTCATTTGTAAACCATGCCTTAACTGGAGTCCTCCTGGTTGGGTGATCTTGTATCCACGACTACGATCTAATACCTGTACTTCTACACTGCAGTACCTATTGAAGTGGGGACGTCAGTATTCACTGACGCTTAAGGGCTGATCATATAGCAGCGAATCTCCAAAAACAAACATATAAAACATGGTAAGATATGTCGGTGTAGTTTAAGTGTTCGTGAGTGCAATGAATAGAATCTAATGCAATGTCAACTTATCTAGGATGCTCCTATTCTAATGCAAGCGAGTCTCCGGAACAGTATGCATCCCATACTACATACGCCCCATCTCAAGCCATTTTCTCCATATAGGGATTTGAACCCACGTTATGAATTCTACTATTTGTACTCATCCTGTTCCTGTCATAATACTACATGACTGGTGACTATTGCCGGCGTACCAGACCACACTCAAAAGCCAACACGAACTACAAGGTACTTGTCAACCTTCTTCCGTGCCCTCAACTAGTCATGAGAAGGCATAGAACCTGCCGGGATCGTAGGGACCATTTCCCTAGGAAACCCTCTCGTTCTTATCATGGCACATTCAGGAGTTAACAAACAAGATATGGAACCCGTGCTCCCAACTTGTCATGAAAAGCACCGCCCGTATCCCTTTGACAGGGGAATACATCCCGATAACACCACCTAGTGTCAGCCTATAGGAGATATTGGAGTATAGGGTATCACCCCCAACACCAACTCTCTCCCCTTGGCAAAAATGGTTAAGTAACAAGTTACTACCCTAACAATGTTACTAACCCTAACAGACCAAATGCGCCGTACGAGCTACCAGATACTTTCAACCTAGAGTCGTACTCTCAACTCATCATGAAAAGGCACCATATGGATCAAACAAGCGAGATACGCAACTCATGCTTCCAACTTGTCATGAAAAGCACCGTACGTGTCCCTCTTCTAACCCAACAAGCGAGACTGCATTGTACTTTCAACTCGTCATGAAAAGCACCGTACGTGTCCCTCTTCTAGAGAGTGTGACAATTTGTCCACAACATTGACCCAGTCTTAAGCTAGACTTCACACGATCTCCTCGGATCTACTCATAGCCTACTTATTTAAGACCATACCTATGTATCAGCCCAAAGAGCTTCGTATGGGACCAACAGCATAAAAACAACTACTTATCCTAAGCATGGGTTTCTACATACAACACAAGCATGAATGTTCACTAGCATATTACATAGGCATGGGTGGGTTCACTTCAACATAGAACAATAAAGCTCAAGCATGATGGGTTCTTTACTAGAACCATTAGCGACTTAACCATGATGTTCTACTACAACTTAAACATGGTACACAAACTCAAGCATGGCCCTTACTACCAACTAAAGAATGATAGGTTTTACTAGAAGTCACATAATACAAATGGGTTCTCTTTTGACATAGAACAACAACTAACTCATGATTTAATACAACTCAAGCATGGTAGTCCTACTTACTAACTCAAGCATGGTAAGTTAACTAGAATGTCACATAGCATGAATGGGTTCTCTTTTGTCATGGACAACAACTCAAGCATGATCTCCTACATCTCAAGCATGGTAGTCCTCCATACTAACTCAAGCATGATAAGTTAACTAGAATATCACATAGGCATGAATGGGTTCTTTACACAACTCAAGCATGGTAAGTTTGCTAGAATATCACATAAGCATGAATGGGTTCTTTACACAACTCAAGCATGGTAAGTTTGCTAGAATATCACATAAGCATGAATGGGTTCTTTACACAACTCAAGCATGGTAAGTTTGCTAGAATATCACATGAGCATGAATGGGTTCTTTACACAACTCAAGCATGGTAAGTTTGCTAGAATATCACATAAGCATGAATGGGTTCTTTACACAACTCAAGCATGGTAAGTTTGCTAGAATATCACATAAGCATGAATGGGTTCTTTACACAACTCAAGCATGGTAAGTTTGCTAGAATATCACATAAGCATGAATGGGTTCTTGCACACTCAAGCATGGATTCTTACTACATCACAAGCATGGGTTCTTTTTCTACAACTCAAGCATGGATTCCTACTACATCACAAGCATGGGTTCTTTTTCTACAACTCAAGCATGGATTCCTACTACATCACAAGCATGGGTTCTTTTTCTACAACTCAAGCATGGATTCTTAAAAGAAGCTACTATCCAAGCTTACTTACATATTACAAGAACTACTTATTTTAGGGATTACTAGTCCCATTTATTACAAGGAACTAGTTTTACTAAATTACAAGTTCCTACATAAACAATAATCAACTCTTATAGAGTTACAAGATAAACTCACTTTCCTTTAATCCCACAATTTCTACATCAAGAAAACTCACCTTTTTATGAACAAAAGTTAGTAAGGACATGATCTTTATTAGGTTGGAAAACAACATACAACAAAAATACTATCTCTTAAAATTAGCATGTAAAGTCCTACAACCCCCAAAATGGGTATGTAACCATTCTCACCTTACTAACTTATATGCACATAGTAGTTAGTCCAAGTTGTTTAATTTGTGTTAAACAAGGTGACTAAAGAAACAAACATAAACATAGCAAGTTCAAAGTCTCATCTTTTTGGGTTCCTTGTGAGTTCCATTCTTCCAACTTTCCTTATATGAAATCCCTTTTTATAAACAACCATTTTTTTATGCTTATTTCTTTAGTCCAAGTAGTCAAATTTAACCATAATAACAACAATAATAAATACAAGGCTAAAGATCCAATCTTTATGTGTTTAAATTAATTTCCTCCATTCAAGCTTTCCATGGGATCCTTATGATCCAAATCACTACTTATATGCTCACTAATTAGTCCAAGTTGGTTTAATCAACATACAACATATATAAACACATATAAGCATAAGTAGAGAGCAAATAGAACAAAATTTAACATACAACAAGATAGAGAAACCCCCACCTTGATTTTTCTATGTAGGAAGGACTAGCTAGCAAACCATCTCCTTCCTTGCTTCTATGGAGAACTCTTCAAGAATTTCATGAAATAGAACCTATTTAAATCTCTCTTTCTCTCTTTCTTTTTCTTCCCTTTTCTTTCTAAAATTTAAAACTAGTAAGAAGTAGAAGTAGAAGGAAATGGAGAATGAGATGAGAAAGAGATGGAGAAGAATGGAGACAAATGATAATGAAAATGGGAAGGGGAGGGGGAGGCCGGCCACTTTGGGAAGGAGGGGGGGTTTATATAGGAGATGGGTGAAGGGTTGTGTGGGTAGAAAGAGTGCCACTTGTCCAACTCTTATGGTTAGAAACAATTCATGTTTCTTTTGCAAATAATCTTTACAATCAAGTCCTAATCCATCCTAGCCCTCCATCTCATCATGATGGATCTAAAATAAATTATAATTTACCAAAATCACATACTACATGATTTGTTTAAACGCCCGAAATCGACACAGTTCGATTTCGTACGTGTATCTGATTATACAGATATTTTTCATTCATGAAAACGAACAATCTGTACAAAAATAATTTAATTCTGAAAATAATAATAAAATAAATTTTATTATCAGCCCGGGAGATTCCAGTACCAATTTGATACAATACAGATGTATACAGACTGGTATATACACACAGATAACGTTCATCCACAAAACCGGGTGATATCTACCAAAATATTTCATTTTGGGTAATAAAAGTAAAATAATAATAAAATAATAATTTTCAGTGTCTGCCCGGGATTTTCCAGACATTTTTCTCAAAAATGCGTTTTTCAGGATTTTGTACAAGTGCACAAAACTGATACAATACCTGTATATACTTACCAGTATATAGGTCCAGGTAACTTTTCATGTGCAAAACCAAGAAATTTCCATTTAAAATATTTTGCTTAAAAAAATAATAATTTATACAATATAATATCCGTCCGGGATATTACAATACTCCCTCCTTAGAATAGTTCTGTCCTCAGAACTACATTAAGTCAGGAAT
Source organism: Hemerocallis citrina (assembly GCA_017893485.1). Classification (NCBI taxonomy): domain Eukaryota; kingdom Viridiplantae; phylum Streptophyta; class Magnoliopsida; order Asparagales; family Asphodelaceae; genus Hemerocallis; species Hemerocallis citrina. Next base: position 326,049,730 of record CM030359.1, on the reverse strand, counting down.
ACAAACAAACATTTATACACTAAATGACTCCGGGAAAGAAGCTTATATGGCTCTCTAGCTCCTAAGTAGCTTCCTCCACGGTCTTTGGGTGAGTCCAATTCTTCAATTATCTCAATCTTTTGCAGTTTTGTAGCCACTCCCTCCTTAGAATAGGACGTGGCCCACGAATGCTAGTTCAAACTTCCAGGATCTTCTCCTATAATTTTCTCAAGGCTGATGCTCCAGACGGTGTATTTAAACAAACCAAATCTAGAGTCACCTCTCGCACACCTCTTAACTCATGAAAATCTTAATTTAGACAAGGAATATGATGAACCATGCTTTGAACAAAACAGATTCACGGATTCCATATATATATAAATCCATTTTGGTTACAAAAGGTGTTACATCATATATTACTTAAAGTCCAAAACAAAATTTCAAAAGCAACTTCAAACCTAGTTGTCCCCCCATCTTTGCACACCGGGGATGAATTCCTCGCCTTCGTTGGCATCATCCTTTGTAAGTGCGAATATTCGTCCATTGCGAAGCGGCTCCTTTCCTTTGTGGTTCACTTCTGGGGCTGATCTGTTGGTATTCCTCTGAAACTGGGGACAGTCTGGTCGGATATGACCAATCTTCCCACAATTCTAACAAACACGGGTATCCATCTGAGGGTCCTTCCTTGGGCACTGGCTCATAAAATGACCTTGCTCTCCACACAGGAAACAACTTCCTGGCTTGGCAGCTCCAAGTTTGCCGTCTGGTTTCTGAATCTTCTGCTTTCGTCCTTGGTTCTCGAGCCCAGATGCTGGTGCAGACCTCTTCCCCTCATTCCATTTCCCCATGTTCTCCTGCCGTTCTGGCCCTCGGTTCATGTCCAGTTCTGTCGTTGCCGCACGACGGACTAATTTCTCGAACCTCCGAATGCAAAACGGTACCATCTTCGTTCTGAGTGCAGGTCGGAGCCCTTGCTCGAATCTCTTGGCCTTCTTGACCTCATCTTCTACCATCTCTGGAGCATATCGGGATAGTTGCGTGAACTTGGTCTCGTATTCACGAACTGTCAAGCTTCCCTGCTTCAAGGTTAGGAACTCCATAGCCTTGTCCTCCTGCACATCTAGTGGAAAGTAGTGCACCCTGAATTCAGCAAGGAAATCTTCCCAAGTAATGGGTCCTTCGCCCATGCCTCTCTTTACCGATTGCCACCAGACTCCGGCGTCTTTTTCCAGTAGAATGCTTGCCAACCTGACTTTGCTGTCATTGGGTGTTATCATCACCTCGAACACGGTCTCGACTTGACGAATCCAGTCATCAGCCGCCGTCGGGTCTGCCTTTCCCTCAAAAATAGGTGGCCTCATCCTCCGGAATGATTCGACCATCTTAATGGGGTCGGTAGCTGCTGCTCCCTGATTACCTCCGGGTGCCCCTTGGTGTTGCACATTATTTCTACTTGCCTCAGCTAGGTCTCCAAGCGCCTGGTACATACGAGCGAATTCCGCCCCTATATCCAGCCCTGTGCCATTTCCTCCACTGCCCTCTCCTTCGTTTCGGTCGCCCCAACCGCTATTTGTTCTGCGAGACATCTGGTGGAAAAGAATAATAGAATACACATAGCATCATATTGTAATATCGCAAAATAACATCCAATCATCTCACCATACACATAAGACTTGTAGAAAACATACAGCTAAACTTCATTTCTTCATAACTTCGTATCACACATATGCATTATCTTCCTTACACTTATATATAAGTGGGAAGCAAAACGTCATAACTACAAAAATAACCTACGGACATCTGACTGCCTAGTTGGTACTACCAGTGTCCTCTGCTGGGTTCCCTCCAGTAGGCGGTGGTGCTAGCCGTTCTTGTAACTGCGTGATTTGCGCCTGAAGCTCCGTGCATTTGTGCTCTAGGCGTGCAAACTGTACACGGTGGCTGCGCTTCAGGATCACCATCCTGCGGTTGGCCCTCATCTTGGCGCTCCATAACTTCGCCACTTCCTTTTCATGGTTGTAGGCCACAAACTCACAAGAGTCCATCCTGTGCTCGAGACAAACATGCTCCCAGCTGAATGTCGAGATATCGTAAAAGACCTGCTCAAGGGCCTGCTCTTCTGGGGTAAGCTGGGGAAGTGGCGGGGGTGGGTATACTGGGATCTGGTCCCCTACAGGGGCAGCCCCTGGTGCGGCAGCTACGGGGGCCCCATTGGCCAATCCAGCCACAACCGGTGACTCGTCCCCCTCTGAGATGGGCTCTAAGTCCGAGTCCAACTCAATTGCGACTCCGTGTGCCCATCCATTCCCTAGGGGAAAAGCTCCACTTGCCATCCTACAAGGAGTGGACACGGGAATTAGCATAGATATAGAATATCATAAAACATAAGTTGAAGAACAACAATATGAATTATAATTATCTACAACAAGCTAAAAGAAACCTAACTCCCACAAGTCTTCTAAGTCTATTTTCCTTCTATGTTGGACTATAAATTGAAGTCGGCTCTGATACCATTTGTAACGCCCCGAACTTCCTATATGGAGGATTCGAGACATGAGCCAGGACCTTTACATTCAATTAGTCACAATACATAGATCTGTGGAAAATTTTAAAACTTTTTACTACTACAATATTACAGACCGAGTGTTTTCATTGATTCCACATTACATCAGAGTATATAAGAATGAAAGATGACAATATCAGACACTTCATTTGTAAACCATGCCTTAACTGGAGTCCTCCTGGTTGGGTGATCTTGTATCCACGACTACGATCTAATACCTGTACTTCTACACTGCAGTACCTATTGAAGTGGGGACGTCAGTATTCACTGACGCTTAAGGGCTGATCATATAGCAGCGAATCTCCAAAAACAAACATATAAAACATGGTAAGATATGTCGGTGTAGTTTAAGTGTTCGTGAGTGCAATGAATAGAATCTAATGCAATGTCAACTTATCTAGGATGCTCCTATTCTAATGCAAGCGAGTCTCCGGAACAGTATGCATCCCATACTACATACGCCCCATCTCAAGCCATTTTCTCCATATAGGGATTTGAACCCACGTTATGAATTCTACTATTTGTACTCATCCTGTTCCTGTCATAATACTACATGACTGGTGACTATTGCCGGCGTACCAGACCACACTCAAAAGCCAACACGAACTACAAGGTACTTGTCAACCTTCTTCCGTGCCCTCAACTAGTCATGAGAAGGCATAGAACCTGCCGGGATCGTAGGGACCATTTCCCTAGGAAACCCTCTCGTTCTTATCATGGCACATTCAGGAGTTAACAAACAAGATATGGAACCCGTGCTCCCAACTTGTCATGAAAAGCACCGCCCGTATCCCTTTGACAGGGGAATACATCCCGATAACACCACCTAGTGTCAGCCTATAGGAGATATTGGAGTATAGGGTATCACCCCCAACACCAACTCTCTCCCCTTGGCAAAAATGGTTAAGTAACAAGTTACTACCCTAACAGACCAAATGCGCCGTACGAGCTACCAGATACTTTCAACCTAGAGTCGTACTCTCAACTCATCATGAAAAGGCACCATATGGATCAAACAAGCGAGATACGCAACTCATGCTTCCAACTTGTCATGAAAAGCACCGTACGTGTCCCTCTTCTAACCCAACAAGCGAGACTGCATTGTACTTTCAACTCGTCATGAAAAGCACCGTACGTGTCCCTCTTCTAGAGAGTGTGACAATTTGTCCACAACATTGACCCAGTCTTAAGCTAGACTTCACACGATCTCCTCGGATCTACTCATAGCCTACTTATTTAAGACCATACCTATGTATCAGCCCAAAGAGCTTCGTATGGGACCAACAGCATAAAAACAACTACTTATCCTAAGCATGGGTTTCTACATACAACACAAGCATGAATGTTCACTAGCATATTACATAGGCATGGGTGGGTTCACTTCAACATAGAACAATAAAGCTCAAGCATGATGGGTTCTTTACTAGAACCATTAGCGACTTAACCATGATGTTCTACTACAACTTAAACATGGTACACAAACTCAAGCATGGCCCTTACTACCAACTAAAGAATGATAGGTTTTACTAGAAGTCACATAATACAAATGGGTTCTCTTTTGACATAGAACAACAACTAACTCATGATTTAATACAACTCAAGCATGGTAGTCCTACTTACTAACTCAAGCATGGTAAGTTAACTAGAATGTCACATAGCATGAATGGGTTCTCTTTTGTCATGGACAACAACTCAAGCATGATCTCCTACATCTCAAGCATGGTAGTCCTCCATACTAACTCAAGCATGATAAGTTAACTAGAATATCACATAGGCATGAATGGGTTCTTTACACAACTCAAGCATGGTAAGTTTGCTAGAATATCACATAAGCATGAATGGGTTCTTTACACAACTCAAGCATGGTAAGTTTGCTAGAATATCACATAAGCATGAATGGGTTCTTTACACAACTCAAGCATGGTAAGTTTGCTAGAATATCACATGAGCATGAATGGGTTCTTTACACAACTCAAGCATGGTAAGTTTGCTAGAATATCACATAAGCATGAATGGGTTCTTTACACAACTCAAGCATGGTAAGTTTGCTAGAATATCACATAAGCATGAATGGGTTCTTTACACAACTCAAGCATGGTAAGTTTGCTAGAATATCACATAAGCATGAATGGGTTCTTGCACACTCAAGCATGGATTCTTACTACATCACAAGCATGGGTTCTTTTTCTACAACTCAAGCATGGATTCCTACTACATCACAAGCATGGGTTCTTTTTCTACAACTCAAGCATGGATTCCTACTACATCACAAGCATGGGTTCCTTTTCTACAACTCAAGCATGGATTCTTAAAAGAAGCTACTATCCAAGCTTACTTACATATTACAAGAACTACTTATTTTAGGGATTACTAGTCCCATTTATTACAAGGAACTAGTTTTACTAAATTACAAGTTCCTACATAAACAATAATCAACTCTTATAGAGTTACAAGATAAACTCACTTTCCTTTAATCCCACAATTTCTACATCAAGAAAACTCACCTTTTTATGAACAAAAGTTAGTAAGGACATGATCTTTATTAGGTTGGAAAACAACATACAACAAAAATACTATCTCTTAAAATTAGCATGTAAAGTCCTACAACCCCCAAAATGGGTATGTAACCATTCTCACCTTACTAACTTATATGCACATAGTAGTTAGTCCAAGTTGTTTAATTTGTGTTAAACAAGGTGACTAAAGAAACAAACATAAACATAGCAAGTTCAAAGTCTCATCTTTTTGGGTTCCTTGTGAGTTCCATTCTTCCAACTTTCCTTATATGAAATCCCTTTTTATAAACAACCATTTTTTTATGCTTATTTCTTTAGTCCAAGTAGTCAAATTTAACCATAATAACAACAATAATAAATACAAGGCTAAAGATCCAATCTTTATGTGTTTAAATTAATTTCCTCCATTCAAGCTTTCCATGGGATCCTTATGATCCAAATCACTACTTATATGCTCACTAATTAGTCCAAGTTGGTTTAATCAACATACAACATATATAAACACATATAAGCATAAGTAGAGAGCAAATAGAACAAAATTTAACATACAACAAGATAGAGAAACCCCCACCTTGATTTTTCTATGTAGGAAGGACTAGCTAGCAAACCATCTCCTTCCTTGCTTCTATGGAGAACTCTTCAAGAATTTCATGAAATAGAACCTATTTAAATCTCTCTTTCTCTCTTTCTTTTTCTTCCCTTTTCTTTCTAAAATTTAAAACTAGTAAGAAGTAGAAGTAGAAGGAAATGGAGAATGAGATGAGAAAGAGATGGAGAAGAATGGAGACAAATGATAATGAAAATGGGAAGGGGAGGGGGAGGCCGGCCACTTTGGGAAGGAGGGGGGGTTTATATAGGAGATGGGTGAAGGGTTGTGTGGGTAGAAAGAGTGCCACTTGTCCAACTCTTATGGTTAGAAACAATTCATGTTTCTTTTGCAAATAATCTTTACAATCAAGTCCTAATCCATCCTAGCCCTCCATCTCATCATGATGGATCTAAAATAAATTATAATTTACCAAAATCACATACTACATGATTTGTTTAAACGCCCGAAATCGACACAGTTCGATTTCGTACGTGTATCTGATTATACAGATATTTTTCATTCATGAAAACGAACAATCTGTACAAAAATAATTTAATTCTGAAAATAATAATAAAATAAATTTTATTATCAGCCCGGGAGATTCCAGTACCAATTTGATACAATACAGATGTATACAGACTGGTATATACACACAGATAACGTTCATCCACAAAACCGGGTGATATCTACCAAAATATTTCATTTTGGGTAATAAAAGTAAAATAATAATAAAATAATAATTTTCAGTGTCTGCCCGGGATTTTCCAGACATTTTTCTCAAAAATGCGTTTTTCAGGATTTTGTACAAGTGCACAAAACTGATACAATACCTGTATATACTTACCAGTATATAGGTCCAGGTAACTTTTCATGTGCAAAACCAAGAAATTTCCATTTAAAATATTTTGCTTAAAAAAATAATAATTTATACAATATAATATCCGTCCGGGATATTACAGTATCCCACTGGCATTAACATTTCCCTAGGGAGTTTCAGAGAGTTGAAGACCGCTAGGAACAGAATGTTCACCGAACTCCCTTGTCGACCAGTGTACAGCGGACCTTGTGATTGGCTAAACTGATGCTGATGACAAGGGCATCACAATGGGGGATCCGGACACCCTCAAGATCTTCTTCGGAGAATGCGACTGATTACACTTCTCAGTCGAAAGCCTTGCGGGAGGTGTTGGAGTCTCCGCCCATTGGTCCGCCGTGAACGCAGTGGAGAATAGCCAGACCGTCTGCTATCTCCGGGTACGGGCTCATTGCCGGATACTTTTCTGCTCTTCAAGGAAGGGAGGCTCATCTAACATTTTGGGTAAACTCATGCAGATAGCCTCTCTGTATGAGTGCTTTAATCTCCTCTTTGAGAGCCCGACAATTGTCGGTCTCGTGGCCCTGGTCTCAATGGAATCGCCAGTAGAACCTCTGGTTTCTTCTCCTGTTGACGTTGTTAGATGGCGGGGGATATTTGACTATCCCCTTATCCTCGATCTCCATGAGAATAGCCAAAACATTCGCTGTGAGTGGGATGAATCTCTCGAACCGAAGGACTGGAGGTGGACGTCTCTGACCCATGGGGTCCTTTTGTAACTTTTTCTGGGCCTTGGATTCATCAGATTTCCTTTTCTTTTTGCTGCGGTCTCCTTCCACTCATGGGGATGCAGGGCTTCCTCTGCTCGGAAGGTCGGGAAAGTTGCGGGGAGGTTTCTTGGCAAGGGAGACATTCAGCTGTTTGTGGCGAACATTATGTCGAAATACCACTGAGGCAACTCTAGCATCGAGGGAGGAGATTGACCTGGCTTCGGCTGTAAATCTTCGAACAAAGATCCAAAGTGGTTCCTCTTCCTTCTGCCTTAGGTCCAGGAGAGAAGCGCTCGTTTTCTCCGCCTTACAACTGATCATGAAGTGCGCGAGGAAATTCTCTTTGAGCTGATCGAAAAAGAAAATTCAACCAGGGGCAGGCTTTGAATACCATTCCCAAGCCAAGCCATGGAGGGTGACAGGAAAGGCGCGACATAGGAGAGGATCCGAGGTGCTGTGAATTATCATGAGGGTCTTGAACCCCTCTATGTGATCAGCTGGATCTGTCTCTCCATTGAATGTCTCGAACTGCGGAGGTTTGAAGTTTCTCGGGATGGGGGCTTCGAGGATTTAGACGGAAAAAGGGGGTAGGGACGGTTGTATGCCCCATTCTTCCCTATCCGAGCAAGACGGTCCTCCGTCTCTTGGAGCCGTCTCTGGACATCGGCCTACCGATTTTCGGATCTAGTCGAACCGTGGGATTCTTCTTCTCCGGAGTCTTCGACTAGTTCTTCACCTAGGAATCGTCCGTCTCGGACTCCTCCACGAAGTGGTCGCAGAACTTCGGCGTGGAACTCTTGAAACTCGGCACGAGTGATGTAACTGTCTCTGTCGTGGTCATTAAGGTGTCGGCGATACCTTAGGGAACGGCTACCTCGTTGGCCTCGAAATTGCTGGGCGCTACGACTCGAAGCAGGGTTCGAGGGCGCGGTGTTGCCCCTCGATCGACTAAGTTGGTTTCGAAGGTCCCCTTGGTTGGACCGATTGATGATGATGTCCCGAAGGTCGCCCACCACAAGTTGATCGACTGGTCCTCTGGTGGAGCAGGATGCGCTCGGAGCCAGAAAATCATTCCTCGTCCGTCTATTTTTTAAATTCAAAAGTCAAAATATGGGTTAAAACGATTACAGCACAAACTCAAAATTTTTTAATCCTAAATACCAAATACTAAAATTTTGATATTCAACGACTCTGTAGTCTCTAATACAAGATATTAAGTGATTGATTTGAAGAGGTTAATTGAGATAACTCCAAGTCTTCACGTTAAAAAGTAAGTAGCTAAAATTAGTTTACATTGGGTTATTTGCAGCTTACACAATTCTAACTCTAGTCATAAAAACTAAAGTAATTATTTTTTAGTAATCCATCCAAATATGATAATCCTATATACCAAATACTAAAATTTTGATATTCAACGGACTACAACAGATGCTCTAATACAAGATATTAAGGGGGCATTTGATACGCGTTAATGTATAAGGAAATCTAGGATTATCCTCTTGATTACCTGGTTTGATAAGACATAGATATAATTTTGTAAATAATATTAAATTTCCAGGGTTATCAAAATAATTATTTGGGAAGGATAAATATTCCTTGAAAAGGGTGGGATTTGTGGATTCGTCCACATAAAAAATAAGTGAGATTATTGCATACCCAAAACACTATCCAGAAAAAATTAGACCCAACCAAATTCACCCAAATATCACACTCCTCCTCCGGTCTTCTTCTTCTCATCGAAAAAAAAAACAAACGGAAACACGTCATTGTTAGAAAAGCTTTTTGAAGTTTATAACTCAACCCCACTTTCTTTGTTTTCAAGTTAATTTATATATTGTTTTTCCAATTAGAGTTCATCACGTCAACTTGAATCACATAGCTTTGCAACTGATTTTTTTTGCATATTTTTTCCATGCACAAAATAAAGAAACATATGTCTCACTTTCAGGAAGGGACAGTAACAGTCAGGAATTTTATTTATTTATTTATGTATAAGAAAATGAAATTTCTAAGCTTTGAATTTAGTACTGATCGTTAATTATAGAGTAGCTTGAAAAATTTTCAAGTGGAGCATTTGAGCTATGCAAAGACCGATGTAGGTGAGATGTGGAATTTTATCGGATGAGATCTTATTGTATATATTTAAGTACTTATGTCTCGGGTTGATAAATACATTTTATTTTTTCTTTTTGTTATGTACTTCATCTAACTGGTTGAAATATATTTGAATCATAGTGTAATTTTTTTAGTAATCTATTTGTTAATTTACTAAAGTTTTATAAGATATATATCAGT